>NLAO01002005.1:0-23980 GCA_002370835.1 Metschnikowia continentalis | reverse complement strand
ATCTGGAAAGCTTGGCATGAACATGCAGTACTCGCACATGTACTGGTCTCTTGAGTTCATCAGTCACATGTCGCGTGTTCCAACACTTGTTAGTGTTTGGAATTGTTGTATACACTCCCATAATCTGGAATAGTTATCACGTTAAGTTTCAATAAGCGTTTTAACTTTGGTACTTCAGTAACCATTTCTGTAGCTTCGATTCTATATATAAACCTTGACTGTGNTTCAGTAACCATTTCTGTAGCTTCGATTCTATATATAAACCTTGACTGTGTGTTCCAATTGATACCGTTCAAGTCTGAGCGGGACCCTCTCTATATATAGTCAGGTCTGGGACTCCAGCCCTAACCCATTCGGCCCATTGTCTTCTCCAGAACAATGGCCAATATTGGACAAGGGTTAGACAATTGTCCTCAAGCCGTCCACTGCCACCGTGTCTCTCTTGAGGACAATACCAATTATTGTTTCATCTGTATGCAGTAACGGGAACATGCAGTACCCGCAAGTATACTTGTTCCTCAAGTTCAGCAGTTAGGGGTGTACGAAACTTTTTGAATTATTGATTTGTTTAATTTTGCTAATATGGTTTGAATTGTTTTGCCGCCCTGGTTTGAATCGTTTTGAAAAATACTGTACAGACCGTTTCATTCGTAAATTTCACATTCATCCTTGACTTTCTTTGGTTTAGAGCAATGGTTCAGGTAATGCCCCTTTTCAGAATAGTCAAAGCACACCCGCATTCGAAAGATCCTTAAGATTGCCACCCTTTCTGGTGAATTTTCCATCTTTCTGAATATCCTCAAAGATTGGTGCTTATTTATTTTTTTTCAAGAGTGTAAAAAAGTTTCAGTTTCGAGAGAAGCACTTCAGGGCTCATAACCTGTTAGACTTTTATCTTTCTTAAGTCCATAATCAGTAAGGTTTGTATCTTTGTTTATTCTTAGGTTCTTAGTTGTGCTATTAATCTGTACTAGGAAATACGTTGAAATTCTGGTTACTCGTGATACCGCTCAGCCACTCAACCTAGAGCGGAATCCTCTCTATATATACTTGGGATTCCTTGGACTCCTTGCTTTTGGGTGTGAACTTGGTAATACCTTATCTGAAGTCAAACATGACTCCCCCTGAAAACCAAGACCCAGTTACGACACTAGTCTGCACTCATGCGTTCCTCAGAACCTTATGAGGCTTGTCCAATTCCATATCTTGTTGAACTTGCGGGACATCTGGTACCACATGAACACGTGCCAGCATGCACGTGACCAAAGTTCAGGTTCACGTGTCCTACTGGAACGTGAATAGAGAAGTATGCAAGTGTTAGGCTTAACAATTGATGCATGTACAGAGGAGCACATTTCTAATACAAGGAGGAAATGGTGGCTAGGAGGAAAATACCGCTAGGAGGAAATTTCCGCTAGGAGGATTTATGCAGGCCAATATGGCTTGTCCTATAAGGGGGGATCCGCGTCATTAAGACAGGGTGCATAAGTAAATCTATCACGGTAACCCCAGGTTAAGTTTATAGGAATCTAACAAACGTTATCACCCTTCCACAATTGCAGGAGTAAAGCATTAAGCGCAAACATTTTGAATTATGCTTAAAAAAATTTTGTGGTGTACGGGTCTTTCTTTTGGTCCACCCAGCTAGTCCCAAATATCAACAAACAAGACCAGACAGACTAATTCAGAATAAGTTGTCCCAAAATGAGGTATGCTCAAGAGTGATACAGACACTCTTGACCCTTCGGAGTCTAAGGAAGGAGGGGATACAATAGTCTTTATATGCAGTCCCCGATTTTTTTATTTCTTAAGAACTAACATGAAACATCCATAATGGCCAGAAGAAACTTATTTTGACTTAATTAAGGTATATTAGAATGGAAATTATATGGTTTAAAGCTTAAGAATAGTTGTGACTATAGGAATCAAGGAAGTATTATATGCAGTTCCACCAAAAATCCCATTAAATTTCGTTTTTTTCAATCAGTTCTATAAAGCCATTTTCTTTAAACGTAGAAGAAGTAACTTTTTCTTCATTTTAGGAAATGTGGAAATTTAAGTGCATTTCGAGTTTTCCTCACCTCTTCATTTTGGGTGCGAAAATATAATAACCAGAGGTAACAACTTAGAAATACAATAAAAAAAAATATTGAAAAAAAAAACATGAAGAAGTTAATTTATAAAAAAAAAAATTAGTAGATCAAAAAAAAAAAAAAAAAAAATAAAAAAAAAAAAAAAAAAAAAAAAAAGAATTAAAAAAAGAATAAAAAAACAGAATCAGGAAAAGAAGCAAATAATCTTAATATATATTTCCACTATGACTATCCAACTATGACTGTTAGATTCTTGAAGTACGTTTATTGACCAGTAAAGGCCTTCAACATCCACATGAGTAGTACACTACCCATGGTGGGTCTAACAGGTATCACTAATAGTCACTTGTAGATGAATGAATAGGTACTCGTAGATTGGGAAATTACCTCTATGGGTAGTGTATCTACCTATGGCGGATCCAAAACTTATTCTTGTCATAGTCTATAATTTTTTTTAGAGTCCATTGTTTCATCTGTGCTACTCTTTGTTGTAAATAGCTATAAATAATTGTCAAAAATTTATACAACTCATAATAATCGAAACTTTATACGTTGATGATTCCTCAGTAAGAGGAATTGGCCGCCATTAAGTAGTCTACCGGAAGGTAGCCCAAGGGGCGTAGTAACGGTGAACCCAAAGGGGGCTTAGTAACATCGGTTCCCGATTAACTGGGCACGTTAGCTCAATACCTATATGGGTTGTATTCCACCCATCTTGGATCTAACAATGACTATCCAACTATGACTACTATAGCTACACTGACTGACTATTGATTGACTATACGGTACTACAGTGTTTTTCAAAACTATTCAAACCAGCGCGGCAAAATGTTTCGAACCACACTAGCAAAATTAAACAAACCAATAATTCAAAAAGTTTCGTACACTTTCGCACAGTCTTTCAAACCAATTTTACAAAACTAATACACTTATTACACTACAGTAGTTCAAATAGACTTAAAGAGTAACCTGTACAAAAGATTTGTAGATACGGGGGCCCGTGTAATTTCTCATATACTTCTTTGCTTAGTAATAATAATATGAATGATTACAGAACAAATTGTTGTATACAGGATAACAAGGAAACCAGTTCAGTTCAGTTCCTTCCGTTTTTCACCCCTTGATTGATACTACAAGACTTTTGTCCAAAATGTAGTTCCATATGAGGCAATCGTCCAGATTTAAGATTTCAGAATATTGAATTCTAATAAAAGTTGGTTTGAACCATTTTGTCTTCTTGGTTCGAAACATTTTGTCGCACTGGTTTGAATAGTTTTGAAAAACACTGTACTGAATGGTTAACTACTACCAACTATAGACTATACTGTCTATGGCTACATAGCATCCACCAGCTAAATACTAGGTGTTACTGAATCACTATGATTACACTACAGACTACAGACTACAGACAGACTACAGACTACTAGCTGCAGACTACAGGCTACAGACAGACTACAGACTACAGACTACAAACTACACACTACAGACTACACTACAGACTACAAACTACACACTACAGACTACAGACTACACACTACACTATAGGTTCATTACTGGTTATTCCATATACTGCTACAGACTAACTACACTACAGACTATAGGTGCATTATTGTTCCTTCCACATACTACAGCTTACTAACTACTGACAATAGGTTCATTACTAGATGTTCCAGAATCTAACTACCAGATGTTCCATACTTCTACTGACTCACTAATTGATGCTATACTAAATGTTACATGACTATGGTGCTATATTATAGATTCTTGTTGTAGTTGTAACGTTAAGTACTAAGTTATCTTTATTCGCTGATGATCCCTCAAAAGAGGAATCTGAGCTGATTATATAACTATTGAAGAAAAGGGGCACGCTGGTAGGTGACTGGTAGGTGACTGGTAGGAGGTTGGTAGGTGACTCGTAGGAGGCTGGTAGGAGGCTGGTAGGAGGCTGTTAGGTGACTCGTAGGAGGCTGGTAGGAGGCTGGTAGGTGACTGGCAGATGGCTTGTAGATGGCTTGTAGATGGCCTTATACAATGAACATTATTAGTATCAAGAGGAGAGGCTTCATAATACCTCAATAGGTAGGCATTACCTTTGGTGCATCTAACAGTCATAGTCATAGTCACTCTATGTAAAGCTACTGAATGTAATGATAAATCTTTATGTACTCACACTTAATGTAATAGATACTCTGTTTACTATGTACTGAAACTTGATAAATGTATGTGACACCTCTATTCCCATCTCTATCTCTGTGTACTATGTACTAATGCTTAAGGTTATGTGTATACTCTATAGAACAATACATGAACTCTGTCCTAAGTACTATGAGCTCATATCTCTGTGGAATTATACATGTGTCTAAGTATTGTAATTATCTATTTCCTATCTATTAATCTAAGATAATACTAGTCATACTCCTTATAGTTATACTCCCTATAGTTATACTCCTTATAGTTATACTCCTTATAGTTATACTCCTTATAGTTATACTCCTTATAGTTATACTCCTTATAGTTATACTCCATACAGTTATACTCCCTATAGTCATGCCACACTCATACACATCGACAGACGACAGAAAACAAAAAAGAGAAAGACATATTTAGTATAAACAGACATACATACTCAGTAACGTTGGTATATTCAAGATAGTTGGTACATATT
The DNA here is from genome assembly GCA_002370835.1 of Metschnikowia continentalis. Lineage (NCBI taxonomy): Eukaryota > Fungi > Ascomycota > Pichiomycetes > Serinales > Metschnikowiaceae > Metschnikowia > Metschnikowia continentalis. The sequence continues at coordinate 19,222 of NLAO01002005.1, read as the reverse complement.
AACAACTAACATAGTTAGTATACACTAACAACTAACATAGTTAGTATACACTAACAACTAACATAGTTAGTATACACTAACAACTAACATAGTTAGTATACACTAACAACTAACGTAGTTAGTAGAAATATACATGTACATAAGCAGTATAGTTGGTAAAGTTGATAGAACTAGATAGTTTGAGTTATGTTTCTTAATATATTTATGCCTAACTAAACTATGTTCGTTAATAATTCCTCAAGAGAGAAAACTAAAGAGAGAAAGCTAAAGAGAGGAACTGGAGCGGCTTATATAACTTTGAGAGAAACTTAGAATCCGAAAAACTCTCCACTAAAACAATGGCCAGGTCATCATTGTACAAAAAGGCTATAATGGCCAATACAAACTCCGTACTCCGTATTGCGCCCATCATAGTACTTCATAAAATGATGGCCTGGCTATTGTTACGATCGGACTAAGTAGGCTTCATAATACCTCTATATGCAGGACCCAGGCATATTGTGGATTTAACAGTTGATACAGTTTATGAAGATAGTATATTTAGTATTTTCTGCCTTTGGCGGGGCTATCTCAATACTGACTACTGATGTCTCGGAACTGTACAGGTGATTGGGAGAGAAGGTGTTTGTTAGTGAGTGTATTAGAACCCACCAAAGCGAAAATGGTGCCAATACAGGGTGTACATAGACGAAATTGTCTAAAAATAAATCATACTATTATAAGATTGAAGGATGAGAAGTTTGGTGACCTAGACTCTACATTACTTCTAGGTTCAATAGTGTGCTGGCGGAATTTAAAGTTATTAGTACATGCGCTTATTAATCCAGTGTAACAATAGCCAGTGATCTGTGAAAGGCAGTTCCTAGAGACACCAGGATTCAATCCTTGTTGATGTTACCAAAAAGATTTAAACGAGTGAAGCGGTAAAAGCTCAAATTTGAAATCTTCGGAATTGTAATTTGATGAATAAAATTGCTACGGTCGAAAGTTCACTGGAAAGTGACGCCATAGAGGGTGATAGCCCCGTAACGTCCACTGGCACTATAATTTTATTCCAAAGAGTCGGGTTGTTTGGGAATGCAGCTCAAAGTGGGTGGTAAATTCCATCTAAAGCTAAATATTTTGGTATACTGGTAGTCATACTAAGTCATACTTTACTTCCACTATAGTGTTATGTTCTTGATACATTTATGCCTATTTAAAATTATGTTCGTTGATGGTTCCTCAAAGAGAGGAACTGGAGCGGTTTATATAACTTTGAGAGAAACCGAAGAGGCTTATATAACTTTGAGAGAGATCGAAGAGGCTTATATAATTTTGAGAGAAACGTGACATCGAAAAAGTCTCCACTAGAATAATGGTCAGGTCATCATTTTAAGAAGACGTACCGGCCCTGCATCATCACAAGTTTCCGTCCAAGAACTGAAATAACGAAACCAATGCCAAAGTCTCTCGCTTTAGCGGGCCTTCTTACTTTGTAAGATTAACCACCGCTCGCTATTCTTCACTATCCCACAAGCATCCTTCAAGGGGACCTCCCTCTATCAAACACTTCAACAGATCCTTACCATATACTTGAGTGACCAAGAATGACCCAAGAGTGACTCAGTGATCCAAGAGTAACTCAGTGATCCAAGAGTGACTCAGTGACTCAGTGACTCAGTGACTCAATGACTCTGTAGTCTGTTTGAGTAGTCAGTTTGAGTAGTCAGTTTGAGTAGTTTGTTTGAGTAGTAGTATGTTCAAGTAGTCTGTTTGAGTAGTAGTCTGTTTAGATAGTAGTCTGTTTGAGTAGTAGTCTGTTTAGATAGTAGTCTATTTGAATAGTAGTCTGTTTAGACAGTAGTCTGTTTGAGTAGTAGTATTAACTGTCAGGAAAATATATACTCTTCACTTACTTACACATTACTACTGCGTATGAGAACAACTAGAGTAGTCAGCACTTCAACAGGAAGTTCGGTCTGTTCGTCCATAGATGAACTTTTCTCTACATCCTAAAATTACGCAAGGTACGTATGGATCCTAGAAAAGTGAGAAATTCCCTGGTTAGTCTAACGACATGTAATGTAATTATTAGTTACTTTTCTACCACTTGCGTATAGTAGATGAACTGATGCAGCATGCATTTTGTGAATTCAAAACGAAGTACTATGATGACAGAAATACTATGATGGCAGACGTACTATTATGACAGAAATACTATGATGACAGAAATACTATGATGGCAGACGTACTATTATGACAGAAGTACTATGATGACGGAAGTACTACGATGATAATCGAAACTCCATATCATGCCCATCATAGTTCGTACAATGATGACCTGGCCATTGTTACAATCGGACAGAGTAGGCTTCATGATACCTTATGCAGGGCCCTACCTGATGGTGAGTCTAACAACACATAGTAAGATTATGTCCGGTCAGTGAGCATTATAAGTATGTAATTAGGGCACGCGCCCTGGTCATCACGACGTCACGATACATCACGTGCGCTCCGTTTCCGCGCGCCCTTCCTCATGCACTCCCCGCAAACACCCGCACCTCCTCTGCGCTCGCACACTTTTTTCCCAGAAAATCTTTTCTACCTTTAGTTACTCATACATCAAGATGGCTACCAGTATGTATAATGCTTGAAAACGCCCTCCGCCGTGGTGATATATGGACTATCCCTTTCGAATGCTTATCCTAAATTCCCATCCTTTAAAGTGCTCAAGTCCCGTTTTCCCATTTTCCCATTTTCCCGTGTTGAACGTGTTGATAGAAATCCTGGTTTAAGCGTATAGACGGATTTACAGCCACCATTCCCCTCAATCCACCAACCAACCAACAACCAACAACCAACCAAAAAACAACCAACCAACCAACCAAATAACGAACCAAAAAACAATTAAGCAGCGAACTAAACAATGAACCAACCAAACTATAAACCAACGTCCAACCAATCAACCAATCAACCAATAATCAACAAGCCAAGCAACCAAGCAACCAACCAGTCAAACAAACAGTAATCTGCCAATTCTAATTGTCACATGAATATAGAAACTTGGTTTCATGACATATTACATGATCTATCCATTTACTTCCATCCCCATGCATTTGTCCTGCGTTTTTCCAATTACAGAATAACCACCACTTTATTGTCCTCATCATTTCCATCCATGTTATTATATTGATACTCCTTTCGTCCCTTTGTTTTTATGCATTGTCCCTTATTGATCCCTGTTTATCCCATATCACCACTTAATTGATGTGTACTAACCTCAGACAACAAAGCTGCTGCTGCTCAGAAATCCGCCTTGAAGGGTAACAACTCCAAGAAGGCCGTCAAGGTGAGAACTAACACCAAGTTCCACTTGCCAAAGACCTTGAAGCATGCCAGAGCTCCTCAATACCCAAGAAGAGCTGTCCCTCACTACAACAGAATGGACGCCTACAAGGTGATTGAGTCTCCTATTGCCACTGAGACTGCCATCAAGAAGGTTGAGGACGGTAACACTTTGGTTTTCCAAGTGTCCTTGAAGGCCAACAAGCACCAAATCAAGTCCGCTGTTAAGGAGTTGTACGAAGTGGACATCGAGAAGGTCAACACCTTGATCAGACCAAACGGCACCAAGAAGGCTTACGTCAAGTTGACTGCTGACCACGACGCTTTGGACGTTGCCAACAGAATCGGCTACGTCTAATTCATGAGTAGAGTGTAATTAATAAAGAGGACGACTGACTTGTGTAGTACGGGGTTTTTTTTTTTAATGGTCATTTATGAATACAGATAATTGATTTCAGACATCCTCTTGGGGGCAGTCTGAATAGGAGAGCATGTGCATTCCGGATTAAATGAAATTCCTGCATATACTTCCCTCGTATCTCGGTTTGGCTTTCTTTTTTGAAATCTCCACCCCAGCAACTTCAGACTCGTGCGTCAACCAATGTCTCAGATCCTGCATATATTCATCGCTAATAATTCGTCTCGTGCATCTGTCAAAATTATTCCGATCTTCTGGTGTACGGATGTACCCGTTCCTTAATCTTCCCACCATTGCTCAGAAAATATACCCCCTTTCTCCATCTCCCCAAATCTGCACCTAATCCCAATCAGAGGCTATGTGCATTCGGCTATTGTAAAGAGGGGTATTACATGCAGACTGATATGTAAGTCGCGTTTATATGCAGGTGTTTAAAATAGATCTAAGAGCATGTGAAATGTCTTAAATTTAGCTTTTTTTCATCCGGAAAAAACTCCATTCCACTTAGAATTGTTTTGTTTATCATATCCACCATTTAAAAAGTTCCCATACCTTCTCCAGCATTTTCTGTGGTGGCGTTGGAGGGACGAAAAGGGCATGAGTGAGACGCGGTCCTGTACACCGCGCAACCCAGGCGCGACTTGTTTTTTTTCTCTAATGATTTTCCTTCCTCCCTACGTCTTCTTTAACTCGTCTCCTGTGGACTTCATTTTCGTGCTGTTCCGCTCTGTTTTCACAGCATATAACTGCACCATCATCTTCCTGCATAGCATCGGAGCGTTCTCGTGAAATTCTGGCCGATTTAGCGCATAATTACGTCCTAGAGCGCCATCTTTCGTCTTTTCCCACGCCTCGCCACAAGATTTCACCAAAAGACCGCCAAAATTGCTGTATCCATAATTATTAATACCCTGGCGCAATCTCCTGTATTTTGCAATCATAACGGTGCAATTTTATTCCGTATAAGCCCTATATTGTCATATACTAGCCTGTCCTACTGCCTACTGTTCTATATTGACCCCTAATCATGCAGTTCCACACACTCCCTGAATTCTTCTCCAAAGATAATAGCCCCATGCTGGCGACAGACTCGCCGTTCCCGCCTTTGAAAACCGAACACCGGTACCGAGGGGTATATGAAAGAGCGGGATTTGACGTGAACTTGAACGGCCCCAGCCCCGATTCGGCTTCGGCCCGCTTCTCGCCTTTCTCGCCCCGGTTCCAGGGATCAAACGGGTCCCATGGGTCTCATGGCCACGGAAAACCCATGGAGAAACCCCTGTCGGCGTCCATTTACTCGCTGCAGCCCCGGAACGTGTCCGCAGGGCTGATGCCTCGGAGTGCGTATGGCTCCAAGCCTAATACGCCTTCCAATGAACATTATGATAGCCGGCGCAATTTCTCGGACTCTAGGATCAATCAACGGCCCGAACAACAGCGGACTAGTGGCGGTTCCGGTGCAGGATTCAATCCTTATGCCCACCTCAAGTCGCAGAACTCGGATTCGTCCATCCATTCAGGCCGTTCGAGCCATTCAGGCCGTTCGGGACATTCTGGTCATTCCAGTCACTCTAGGTCGATCACTCCAAATCCAGCACCATACGTGAAAAAATTCGAGGCAGAAAACGTCAATCCTCGTCTTGCTAGAGAGCATGATCTGGAGCGCAATAAGAAGAACCTCAAGTTGCATATTCCCGAGGGGAAATCTCAATACATCATTTCCCAGGAAACGGCCGGCACTTCAGCCACCAATTCTCCTTTTGATACTGATCGAAACGAACGCAGCAGTCCTCTGACGTCGTTGAGTCTGCATGGGGAAGCGCAAAAGAGGGCCATTCTTGGATCTGGGCCTCATAGCTTGGACAATACGGGGTCGAGACCGTCTCCTGCTCAAAAAACGGCACCGTACCCTATTTCTGGCCCCGAAAAAGACCTCAACAAGGCATCTCCTTACCCTGTTTCGGGAGCAGAGAGAGATCTCAACGAGGTTTTGGCTGGTTTTAAGCAAGACGTCGCCGAACACAGACACTACGACCCCCGTGGGTCTGGCGAGAAGCCGTTCGGCCACCAGAACAAAAGCCCCGTCAATAGCTTTGTTCCTTCTACCAACAACTTGGCTCCTACTTTCGGCAAGCAAACCGACCGGGCCGAGGATGTGAGTTCTCAGGACGAGGAGCTGTTCCATTTCGATTCCCCTAGGCATTCGACAGGAACCACGGAAACATCTGCCGAAAACTCCAACGACGACTACAACCAATATTTGCGCATGTCCAATGGACCCAAGCCGCACCGCAACCCACACCTCTCGACCATCAGCTCCATCATCTCCAAGCCGTATGACGATGAAAGCGATGAGGACGACGAAATCGAGCTCGAGCTAAAACGGCAATTGGAGAACATCAAATCGGGCAGTTCCATTAGTCTTGAGTCCGGCAACTTGATGACCAGCGAAGATTCGTTTGTCACTGCATCCAACGTGCTGGCAGCTCTGAGTGAAAAGGTGCAAATGCCGATTTTCAAAGTCTCGGGAACGGAAGAAATTGCTTCCGAAGGAAGCGATACAGAGACCGAGTTTGAAGGAGGTACTGCTACGAGCAGCCCCGAGTTTTCGGAGGAGGACGAGACGCAGATGCAGCATAAGTACCTGCACCTGCAGCATCATCAGAAGGAGCAACCATACCAAGAAGATCCCTTGGAAGAGCCCGAAACTCCGCAGTTCGAAAAAGCCAAGTTTGACGATGCCTTGACCTACGAAACCCCCGAAACCATCAAGCCGTTGAGCCCCAAAAACCACCAGGTGGAGCGCGAGTTGGAGAATCTCAATTTGTACAACGAGCCACGCACCATTGCACAGGAACTCTCGTATACGGCCCGAAACGAAGAGCATGAGGACGATATTCTCCGGCAAAACCCCACTCCACAGGAGTTCGAGGCGTTCCCCCGCTCGGTGATCGACCCCAAGGTGCCTAACTTCCGCACCAGCGAAGTGCACCGGAACCCCGCCGGCACAGGCCCATGCCGCGCGTGTGGGCTCCCCGTGGTAGCCACATCCGGGCCCAAAAAGGCTATATTCTCCAAAACTGGGGAGTTGAGCGGACAATGGCACCGGGCATGTTTCCTGTGTCTGTATGCCGGGTGTGGGATTCATTTCAACAAGAACGTCACGTCGTACGTCTTGCTCGACAACCCCTTCTGCAACCACCACTACCATTCGTTGAACGACACGCTCTGCCAGACGTGCCACTACGGAATTGAGGGGGAGTGCATTGAGAACGAGCTCAAGCAGAAGTGGCATTTGCATTGTCTTGCATGTACCAAGTGCAAGCGCAATATTAGCACGGACTACTTCCTCATCGATGGCAAGATCATTTGTGAGGCCGACTCCGAGGCCGTGATTGCCGATTTGGAGCGTTCTGGCTTGCTCACCTCCGACAAGGTGGAGAAGCGCAGAACCAGAATGTTGTTCTTAGACTAGAGAGGAGAAGGAGAGATTAAAGAGTGAAGAGGAGGAGAAGAGAGATAGAACAGACACCAGATATACTGGGTAGACACCAGAAGAAAAGCAGACCACAAAACAGGCAGATCAGATGACAGGCAGACCACAAAACAGGCAGATCAGATGACAGGCAGATCAGATGACAGGCAGATCAGATGACAGGCAGATGTCTAGTTAAAAAACTGATCAATACTGGTGAATACTGAATACTGAAGTCTGAAGACTTGATACTGAATACTGAAGTTTGATGACTGGACACTGAAGACTGGACACTGAAGACTGAAGCCTGAAGACTGGACACTGAAGACTGGACACTGAAGACTGGACACTGAAGACTGGACACTGAAGACTGAGGACTGGAGGCTGGAGATCTGAGACCACAGAAGTTATAGAGGTGCAGATCATAAACCACACCAGTACACGATTATATGAAGTTATACATATTTATGAGGTAATACATAATAAATTAGGACTATATCAATTTATACTACTTGTTAGATTCTTGTTAGTATGTTTATTACCTAATCGAAACTATATTCGTTGATGATTCCTCAGCAAGAGGTTTCGGCCGCCATTAATTAGTCTGCAGGAAGGTAGCTTGTTGAAAAGCGGTAACAAGGTGAATGAGCTCAGTATACCAATGGTTTGCAGGGATAGCACGGTAACAAGCACCTATTCTTATGCACCTATTCTTATGAACCTATTCTTATGCACCTATTCTTATGAACCTATTCTTATGCACCTATTCTTATGAACCTATTCTTATGAACCTATTCTTATGAACCTGTTCTTTATATGAACCTGTTCTTTATATGAACCTGTGGTTACTACAACAACCTGATGCCGTGAAGGTAGACCTCCCACATATATAAGGGAGTCTGGACCATATCCATCTTTTAAGTAATTGAATCAAATATCATTTATCTGGGGCATATCATCTGTCTGGGGCAAGATGTCTCCAAAGACCAGACCCACCAATACTTCAATGGACACTGACAACTCTACATCTTCTTCCCCTGAAGTAAATACTCCTGAAGTAAATACTCCTGAAGTAAATACTCCTGAAGTAAATACTCCTGAAGTAAACACCCCTGAAGTGTTTACATACCTTGAAGAAACTATGATGACAGTGACCCTCAGCAACTGTCCACTGGACATCACACCATGGTTAATCTATGGTCCACCTCCACCTGGTACCGCAACTATCGTTACCAAAGATGCGTTAAATAATCTACATAGCTGAAGGGATGTAGTAACGGTGAATCCAAAAGGGTGTAGTAACGGTGAACCAGAAAGAAGCGTAGTAACAGTGAACCAGAAAGAGGCATAGTAGCATCGGTTCCCGATTAAGTCGGCACGTGACCTCAATACCTATATAGGTTGTATTCCACCCATCTTGGATCTAACAATATGTAATATGAGTTAGTGTACTATAAAAAAAATATGTAATATGAGTTAGTGTACTATAAAAAAAATATGTTATTTATAATAATATTTGCTATTAATTTACTCTGGCTAATATCGTATTGGCATTTGAATAGAACAATTCTTTCTACTAGAAATTCATACTTAAGAGTTTTCCACCCGTGTGAAGTTCTGGTACAGTATTTTTCAAAACTATTCAAACCAGAGAAACAAAACTATTCAAACTAAGAAGACAGAATGGTTAAAACCAAGAAGACAGAATGGTTAAAACCAAGAAGACAGAATGTTTCACACCAACTTTTATTAGAATTCAATATTCTGAAATCTTAAATCTGGAAGATTGCCTCTTATGTACTACATTTGGGACAAAAGTGTTGCAGTACCAATCAAGGGCAGTACAAATCAAGGACAGTACCAATCAAGGATGAAAAATGGACGGAACTGAACTGGTTTCATTGTTATCCTGCATACAACAACCTGTCCATTTGGTTTGAAAGACTTTGTGAAGGGGTACGAAACTTTTTGAATTATTGGTTTGAATGATTTTGCTAGTGCGGTTTGAATGATTTTGCTAGTGTGGTTTGAATGATTTTATCGCGCTGGTTTGAATAGTTTTGAAAAACACTGTAATGTAACTTGAGAGATGCTTGAAACCCGTACACCAGGGTATAGACTCTAATTGGTGAATAAGAACCAATGACCACAAAATTTGGCAAAAACAAAAAAAAACAAAAAAAACCCAAAGAGAGTTTATTGAATATAATGAAGTCTGGATAATCAAAAAAAAACAAAAAAAAACAAAAAAAATTAGCAATGCTTCGTGGATACTATCATGATTCCACATATATGGAATGGTGAAGGTCGAATCTCCAGATATATAATGAAGACTTTGCGTCATTTTTATTATTAAATTGAATTGAATAACTCAATCAAATATCAACTACCTCAAGTATACCAAGATTTCTTCAAGAACCAAGCCCATCAAAAAATCTCGTATTGGTAATAGTTCAAAGAGTGTGCTACGCCTTACTTTGGTGATTCTTGGTGAAGGTTTAATTCCAGCATGAAATATGTTGAAGAAGGTTTAGCTTCAGTGAAAGACTGAAGGTCTAGCAGAGTTCTTGGACTATATAAGTCTTGGACTATATAAGTCTTGGACTATATAAGTTGGAATTCTGCTCCAATCTTGGTGTTAATTAATTAATCAGAATATTATCTGGAAAGACATCACAATGTTTTCTACTCCCAGACCCACCAGGAACAGCCAGACCCACCAGGAACAGCCAGACCCACCAGAAACATCCAGATCTACCAGAAACAGCTCTCGTGTAACTCCTTAAGTATACACTTATCTTGATCAGACTATGAACTTTATGTTCAGCAATAAGTACTCCTCAGGATTGTACTCCATGGCTATTGAAAGGACCACTTGACGTGCCCAAGTCAAGGACACATGAGGAGATAAGTAATCTATATATGGTGTTTCTGCATATAACATATCTTAGTGGTATTTAAAGTATTGTTGGAATGTGAAGATTGATCCAGTACATCTCTTATATAACCTGCATATAAATTAGAAACCTCCCAAACACCCGTACACGCCATATCAAAAACACTGATAACTCTTCTCCTCCACCTCCCAAAGTAAACATTAGTAAACACTAAACACTAGTAAACACTAAACACTAGTAAACACTAACATTAGTAAACACTAAACACTAGTAAACACTAACATTAGTAAACACTAAACACTAGTAAATGTTTGGAATTGTTGTATACACTCCCATGATCTGGAATAGTTATCACGTTAAGTTTCAACTAGCGTCTTAATTTTGGTACTTCAGTAACCATTTCTGTAGTTTCCATTCTATCTTTATATATATTAAGGTAGGATGTCCTTGACTCTCTATATATAGTCAGGTCTGAGACTCCAGCCCTAACCCACTCGGCCCATTGTCTTCTCCAGAACAATGGCCAATATTAGACAAGGTTTAGACAATTGTCCTCGAGATCCACTGACAACGTGTCTCTCGAGGACAATAACAATCATTGTTTCATCTGTATGCAGTAACGGGAACATGCAGTACCCGCAGGTATACTTGTTCCTCAAGTTCAACAAGATAAACACTAGTAAACACTAAACACTAGTAAACACTGTACTTATGTGATGTAAAATTATGAGCACTGCTCTGATATGGTACGCGACAGCTTGGCCGGAATTGACCGGAATTGGCCAGAATTGACCGGAATTGAGGACCGCGGCCGGAATTACCCAACCACAGGACCTCCAAAAGTCCACCAAACAAAGATTTTCGACTCAAAAATATACATTGTGAAGTCCGGAATTTCAAGATTCCAACAAACTTATTTTTACAAGATAAAAGAGAAAAAAAGGCTGTGGGGCGTTGGGCCATTTTCTGCTGAGGTAGCCTGGTGTACGGGTGTTTCTTTAATTTCGCAACCCCCGGTTTACACCCCAGTTACGGCCATGCCGTCTATGTTAGGAAACGATTCCACAAGGATACTGAGATGCAAGGTATCCTGGTTGGGTAACACTTGCATACAACGTGCTTGTGTTTCATGTATATGCAGGGTTGCATACAACCAGTGTATATAACAGCGAGGTTTTCCTCCCTTGGATAAATCAGGGAGTTCCTCGTCTATTCTAGGTTCAATACATACCATGATAAACTATAGGACGTAAGGATTACGTTCGACATATAAGACTAACATCCTCGGTCACTGTTAAGTTCTTACTGTCTAACCTTAACCAATACCACACCGAGATCCGTGCCCAAATTAATAATTAGATCGATTCAGGAATCTAGATAGATATATGATCACTGGAGAGTTATGGTACCAATATATATACAGATGTTAGATCCACCATAGGTAATACTCTACCTATTTCACCCTACTGATGGATGATTGTTACAATAGTAATTGAACTTAGTACGAGAGGAACCGTTCATTCAGATAATTGGTCTATGGCTTTGTTTGATAAAGCATTGAGTCGAAGCTACCATTTGCTGGATTATGGCTGAACACCTCTAGTCAGAATCCATACTAGAAGTAATGATATTTTGAGAGTAATGATATTTTGAGAAAAGCTTAATATAAGCTTGTTACAAGCTCCACACCATATAATGAATGATTCTGGGATAGAAATTCTCAGTGATGCACTTGAAGTAAAATAATATTTTTGAGATCCTAAGTATACGACTTAGTGAGAACATGATATTGTAAGTGGTAGAGTAGCCTTGTTATTACGATCCATTGAGATTTCCAATGTTCGAAGATTTGCTTTGGCCTGAAAGCGCTAGAGTCTCTTGCGGGAGTACCGTCTCTTTTGTGGGAGTACCGTCTCTTTTGTGGGAGTACCGTCTCTTTTTCGGGAGTACCGTCTCTTTTGTGGGAGTACCGCAAACTCTCACTTGGTTTAGTGAGAGTCCTTGGTGGGGGTTAGTCTTGGTACACTTTGGGGGTGTTGAGAGTTCTGAAGGGGGAGAAAGTCTTGGTACCCTTTGGGGTGTACTGAGAAGGCCCTAAAAGGAAGAGAACAAGGTATTTTGAGCCTACACTATCTAATCCTAACAATGGCCGCTTCAAGATGCTGCAGCTCAACATTGTACGATATTGGGACGGCTTTCATCGCTATTGTTCTCGTGTTAAATCACACGCCCTCTCCTTTAAAAGTATTTAATTACCTCAGATTCTTCCCTACGAGGAATCATCGGCGAATGAATATAGTAACCAGATTACATGACGTAAACCAGAGTTTAACAATATATTGTTGATGTGGAAGTTCATTTCTCCTCATCATCAACGGGAATGTTTGTACGCTTGATTTCCAACAATGTGTATACTTTATCTGCACCTTTAAAGTATACCCAAATAAACTTCGGCTCTAAGTTGATTATCAAAGCCTTTATGAATTCCACTTCGAAGATTGCCGTTTTCTCATAATGATCAAAGATGTATAAATAGGACAACTTGGATGTGGCTACTAAAGACGAAGACACCTTATTTCCTATCCTTTCATTATTTGCTATCCGCTTGTCTAATTTATTAAATTTAGAATACGTAATAATGAGCTGAAATAATTATTATTTATATTATAAATACAGTAAGAATCTACCCTATTTAAATTTTTCTATTTTCTATTAATTAATTAATTATTACTTTTATTTTTATTTAGTTTAACTTTAGTTTTAGTTTAGCTTTCGTTTTTGTTTAGCTTTAGCTTTAGTTTTTGTTTTAGTTTGAGTTTGAGCCTGAGCTTTAGTTTGAGCCTGAGTTTTAGCTACTAGAAGCCAGGTTGAGGTCCATTAAACCCCAAGCCAGTTTTTCAGTAGATTTAGCCTCGTCAAAAGGGCCTCAAATATTGTGGTGGGGCTTTTGAGGGCCCCAGAGTTTGGAGGAGCTTTTTAATTTGGAGGAGCACTTTGGAGGGTCCCAAGGCAGTGCATTAGCATGGTGAATGGATTCCAGACTACTCAGAGTAGAAGCTCCAAAAAGAGAATCCATGGTCAGTATGGTCAGCTGAGAAATCCAGTTACTCTTTTGAAGAGGCCTGGACTTCAGTTCCAGTTCCAGTTCCAGTTCCAGTTCCAGTTTCAGTTCCTCCACTATAGTTTGGAAGGTTGCTTGGAACTTCGAGTGGGTTCTCGAATGGAGCTTCGATTGGAATTTCAAGTGGAGCTTTGAGTGAGGCAAAATACCCAAGGTGCTACCCAAGGTGCTCATCCTCATATCAAAAAAAGAGCTTTCAGTAGAAGAGCTTTCAGGCTCCAAGGGGAGTTTTTCTGTCCCAGTCTCTTCTATGGACTCTGAAAGAGTTGCTGAAAGAGTTGCTGAAAGAGTTGCTGAAAGAGTTGGGTCGAGATCAGGGTCAAGTTTAGGTGACAAAAAAGCTTGCACTAGGGGAGAAGGAGAGATCTGCCAGACTTCCCAGTCCCAAGAACTGGTCGTCTTGGGCTCTTGGTTATCGTCAACATCTCTACTGAGGTTGGAGGGTCTCCAGTCCTTAAGTTGCCAGGGAGTCAAGCCAGGAGAATGCAGAAAAGCTAGAGAGGCCTGAGATTCCTGAGTAGCCAACATTTTGGACAAGTCTGTTCCCATTGGAGTATCACAGCTGAAGAGCAGGTCAAGAATGCTACACTGCTCAGGAGCTGGCATTGAAGAGAGTTTATTGTTTGAGTCTGGGTTTGAGTCTGGGTTTGAGTTTGAGTTTGAGTCTGAGTTTGAGTTTGAGTCTGAGTTTGAGTTTGAGTTTGAGTTTGAGACTGAGTTTGAGTCTGAGTTTGAGTCTGAGTAAGAGTCTGAGTAAGAGTCTGAAGTTGAGATTTAAAGTCTGTGTCTGAGAGTCTGAATCAGAGTTGAGTTGAGTTGAGCTGAATTGAGTGAGGTGAAGAGTCAAAACTGACGAATATCGCGGCTTATATAGTGCAGCACAGCCGACTACAAACTCGTTTCTGGTATGACCGACCACAAACACGTTATTTGGTACCCACAAACACATCAACAAAACCTTAAAATATCAGAAAACAAACAGAAAGCAAGACAAAAAAAAATTCTCTCGTGGTATATATTAAAATATAAGGCAACGCACATTTATGGTAATTTACTGATGATTTACTGGTCTGGCAGAAGAAAAATCCACACTTGGAAGCTGTTTTCGAGGAGCATAGCTTGGCAGATGCATTGATGAGTTTAGACATAATTTTAGGACTTTGGAACGTGTGAAATGGGACTTTGGAAAGTGTGAAACAGGAGTTCAATGCACTATTCGTGTTTTTTTAGTGACCTGCAAGGTGGATTTGTGATTTGTGGTCTGTCGATCTACATAATTCTAAATAAATACAGCTTCTCACCCATTGAATTCAAGCAATAACATAGAGGTATTAAATTATAGCAAAATTGAAGAAATATGAAGATTTGGGATCCATTCTCATGGGTGAAAATAGAAGATAAAATGATTTTGGGTGCAAAATCCTGCATATAGGACAACGAGCTTTTTTTCTCATAGTAGGTACAATGTTTTTCAAAACTATTTGAACCAGCTCGCCAAAATGTTTCGAACCAACAAGACAAAATGGTTCAAACCAGCGTGACAAAACAATTCAAACCAATAATTCAGAATGGTTCAAACCAGCTTGACAAAATGTTTCGTACCCCTTCACACAGTCTTTCAAACCAAATGGACAAGTTGTTGTATACAGAATAACAATAAAACCAGTTCAATTCCGTTCGTTTTTAACCCTTGATTAATACTGCAAGACTCCCAAATATCTATATCTATTCCATCAGTCATCTATCACCTCAGTATCTATCACCTCAGTATCTATCACCTCAGTATCTATTTCATCAGTATCTATTTCATCTATATGGTATACCAAGAATTGCTTGAACACTGTTCTCCGACTGAGCTAAAGAGTGGTTCCTAATCGCACGTTTCTAAGTGCATATCAATTACGCGGTGTTCCACTATATCTCAGCTATACCTGTTATACAGTTGTTTCTATATACTTATTTCTATGGACTTATTTCTATATACTTATTTCTATGGACTTATTTCTATATGCTTGCTTCTATATACTTATTTCTATATACTTGCTTCTATATATTTATTTCTATATACTTGTTTCTAGTACATATGAGGCAATCCTCTAGATTTAAGATTTCAAAATATTGAATTCTAATAAAAGTTGGTGTGAACCATTCTGTCTTCTTGGTTCGAAACATTTTGTCATGCTGATTTGAAACATTTTGTCATGCTGATTTGAAACATTTTGTCATGCTGGTTTGAAACATTTTGTCACGCTGGTTTGATTAATTTTGAAAAACATTCTAGGAGAGTAGTAATAGAGTAGTACATAGAGTGTGTTAGATCCGCCATAGGCAGGATCCTGCCTATGAAAGTATTATGAAGCCTCTCAGTCCGATTGTTACAATGGTGATACGGCGTTTGGACATCTATGCACGAAGTGCTCCGATGGCTCCTTTCGAACATTCCAGAAACAATACTTCCATTGGTCTGGTGGAGAGTTTTGCAGTAACACGTTTCTCTCAAAGTTATATAAGCCACCTCGGTTCCTCTCTTGAGAAACCATCAACGAATACAAGTTTAGGCAATATACGTTATAAAGAACATAACAGAGTGCGCCTTAGTGCGCTTCCAGTATGAACCTATACCACCATAAAACACCATCAAACCATAGAATATAAATAAATAGAATTAGCATATATCCACCATATTCTTACTTTGGTATATATATTGAGGTATTTTGAGACTACGATGTCTAATTCTAACAAGGGTCCTTCCATGACCCCATCTCCTCAGTCACCATTGTAAGTACCACTATTTAATGACCACTATTTTAATGACCACTATTTAATGACCACTATTTAATGACCACTATTTAATGACCACTATTGTAAGTAGGGGGAACGTGATAAGCCCGAAGTACCAGGATAGAATTGGAGAGTTTTCCCGCTAGAATTTAGCAACGTTGGTTGACCAGGCGACCCCGCTGTCAATAATATGCTATATGAGATCCAATACAGTCGTCCAGAGTCTGAGATTTTTGCTCACGGACATAATCCGGCTTTCGAATAGGGTTTGACACAGACAATCCGTCGCCTGTACCAGCGTAAGAGTGGCGTATACTGCTCGTTTCTTCGTCGCAAGTAGAATTCTGCTGCGTTCTCAAGTTGTAATGATAATAAATAAGGCAATACATATTCATGGTAAAGTAAGAAATATTATATGAGCATCGATAAAGTATAAATCATGTATACATGTACTTGAAAGATGTAGTATAGCTAATAAGCTTATCCCATGGCAGATTGTGCTGCTTTCCAAAATATACTTAAGTAGATAAACCCGTACATCCCTAAGTAATCTGATTCCTCCCTCTGTAGAACCATCGGCGAGTGGAATATAGTTAATAGAGCACCTAAGGTATAACAAAAATCTAAAACTTTTTATATCTTCTATTATATTGTTAGATTCGCCATAGGTAGTGCCCTACCCATTCAGGATATTATGAAGCCTCTCTGCCCGATACTTTGTATACTGTAGCCGGATGCAAAAAAAAAAAAAAAAAAAAAAAAAAAAAAAAAAAAAAGAAAAAAATCCTGACCTACGATTCTTTTTCTAATACTGATTGGTATAGGAGTATGCTTGAGGTTTCGTATGCACGAAACTGTGAAGTGTATTAGATACAGTACAAGAGGATTGGACAGAGAGTACTTCTCACATTTGGACAGGACAATTCTCATACACTTGGACAGAGGACATTTCTCATACACTTGGACATAATGGTCGTACTTTGAAAGTCCACTCTATAGAAATATCACCCAAACTCGACTCTGTATAATTAAGCAATTTTGGTTTCTCGGCTTTTGATGAAATCGAGCGGTATCTTACTTAAGCATCACAGTAGCAAAGGGCAGCTGGTCATGGGGCCGTACTATGAGGGTCAATACTTCCATAGAGCTTCTCTAGATCCCAAAAATTCTAGATCCCTGAATATATACTATAGTTTATAATACGGTGTTAGATCCGCCATAGGCAGGGCCCTGTCTATGAAGGTATTATGAAGCGTCTCAGTCCGGTTGTTACAATGGCCAGACCATCATTGAACGAAGTACTATAATGGGCGTGATACTGAGTTTGTAGCCATCATAGTGGGTTTACAATGGTCATCATAGTGGGTTTAAAATGGTCATCATAGTGGGTTTACAATGGTCATCATAGTGGAGTCTGCAATGGTCATCATAGTGGAGTCTGCAATGGCCATAATAGTACTTCGTACAATGATGGCTACCATTGTTCTGGTGGAGAGTTTTTCAGAGCCACGTTTCTCTCAAACTATATAAACCACTCCAGTTTCTCTTTTGAGAAACCATCAACGAACAAAAATTTGGTTAGGAATATATAACAAATACTATTAGAATCTTGTTGTTACGTCAAGTACTCTATTTAGTATGATTTTTTGTTGATGATTCCTCCTTTTGAGAAATCTGAACTATTTAAGTATTTGAAAACAGCACCACCTAGTCAACAGGTTCATACTAGGTGCTTGGTTGTTCAATAATCACCATAGAGTAATATGGTACTCGATGGTTTGACCGGAATTGCGGGCTGCGGCCGGAATTGTTCAACTACAGACTCTCCAAAAGTCCACCACGAAAAACTTTTTCAACTAAAAAAATATGTATTGTGAAGTCCGGAATTCCAGGATTCTAACTAGATTACTCTTATTTTCGTAAGTTGAAAAAACAGTCGTTTGCGTTTGGGCCTTTTTCTGTTGAGGTATTTTGGTGTACGGGTGTTGTTTGCACCCATTAAATCTCAATTCCGAGGTCGAGGTCGAGGTCGAGGTTGAGGTCCCCACGCTCCATTACACATCTTATGAGAAATACCCACTCCATTACATTTCTTGTGAGAAATACCCCCCACAGTCACATACACAGTCACATACGCTGCGAAACAAATCTGCTCTTCTGGGAGAGCTTGGACTCCAGGTCCAGTTCCAGGTCCTGTTCCTCCAGCTTCTCCATTATAGGTTGCAAAGTCGTTTGAAACTCGGGGTGGGATTTCAAGTGAATTCTCGAGTGAATTCTCGAGTGGAGTTTTGTGTGGAACTTTTGGAATTTTGAGCTGTTGGCAACATTCAAGGCGCTTCTCAAAGTACCCATATCAAAAGGTGGACTGTGACACTCCATGGCAATGTCTTCCATGGGATTTTCGGTGCACTCGGGCAGAGAAGAGTCAAGGTCCAAGTCAAGGTCCAAGTCGAGGTCCAAGTCGAGGCTATCAGCATCAAGATCGGCAGGTAAAAAAGGTTGGGCTAGGGGAGCGAGAGCGAGAGAGAACTGCCAGGCGTTCCAGTCCAAGGGAGTGTCGAAGGAAGCGTCCAAGGGAATATTTAAGGAAGCATCAAAGGGAATATCTAAGGAAGCATCAAAGGGAATATCTAAGGAAGCATCAAAAGGAATGTCACAGTCACTTACACAGTCACATACAGTCACGTATGTGACTATGGCAGAATGCTTAATCAGACATGGACACACTTCCAGATGTGGTTGAACTGGACCCTTTATAGAGTATGGTGATTGATACAATTGGATACAAGATCAGTATGATCAGTATATTTCTGGCCACCTCTTGAGTATAATGTGACATTTTGGGTTATACGTCTATAACTCCACTTACCAAGTGGCTAGTCAAAGATGTATTTATTAACAAAAGAGCTTTTCCCCAACAAAGGGTGGCAGGCTCCCTATCGATCGGAAATCGTAGGCCTAATTACCGGACGGGTCGTGTGAGACCCATATTGTTAGATTAGATTCTTGTTGTTATGTCAGGTACTCTGTTGTCTTTGTTGGTTGATGGTTCTCCAGAGGAAGAAATCAGGCTACTCAAGTATTTGACAATGGCATTACCTAATCAACGGGTTTTTGGTCTGTGCTTGGCTTCTCAATAATTGCCATGGAGGAAAATTGCACAGAATACCATACTGTATTGTTTACGTCTTCTGACATACAGT
>NLAO01002003.1:0-17360 GCA_002370835.1 Metschnikowia continentalis | reverse complement strand
TACAATACACTACACTACTACAATACACTACACTACTACAATACACTACACTACTACAATACACTACACTACTACAATACACTACACTAAAGTAGATTAGACAAAAATGGGCTAAGCACCACTACACCACTGCTATAGTACAAGAACCATACTATTTAACTATACTATATCGGGAGTAGTAATACTATACCGGATGTAGGAATACACTACAGGAGGATTTCCTCATTGAAAAACAAAACGGTCTTCCAGTGGCTTCTCTGGTTGATGCCAAGGGGCTCTACATTCAGCAGAATATCCCACAAGGGTATGGGGATCTCGCTGGAAAGTACGCCAACGGCAAGAAATCGATCTTTGCCGTCTTGCAGAAACTTGAGGACTCCAACATGATCTTCAATATCGACAAGAACCACATCCATTCGTATCCATACGATTGGAGGTCCAAGACTCCGGTCATACAGAGAGCCACTCTACAATGGTTTATCAACGTGGACGAAATCAAGGATGCTGCTTTACAGCTGTTGGAAAATGTGGACTTTGTACCTGAGGTGGGCAAGAACAGACTCTCGCGTTTGTCAAGAACAGAAGTGATTGGTGCATCTCCAGACAGAGATCGTGGGGTGTGCCCTTGTCAATAGTATACGACAAGAAGACACACGAGCCTCTTGATGACTCTATTGGATGTAGTAATACACTAGATGTAGTAATACACTAGATGAAGTAATACACTAGACTGTATTAGTGTTAGAATCACCATGGGTAGTGCTCTACCTATTAAGGTATTTTGAGCCTACGCTGTCTAATCTTAACAATGGCCATTCCATTGTACCATTCCTCTACCAACATTGTACGAGGTACCAGGAGGGAATTTGACAAACCTGAGGTACCTAAATGGAATGTGGAGAATCTTTCCGCAAGCACATATAACGACTGGCCGACCAGGCGACCATGCGGTCAACTACTTAAGTAATCCGATTCCTCCCTCTGGAGAACCATCGGCGAATAAACATAGTAAACAGAATAACCTGACATAACAACTAGAATCTAACAATTGGTGAATGACTGTAGACTGTATTAGTAAATGACTGTATGAGATCTGCCCATATGAAGAGAGACTGGCCATTTAAAATTAATGGCTACCCACTCACTAGTACTTTTACTACTACTACTACTACCACTCGATGTAGTAATACATTACACTATACAGGAAGTACTAATGCACACTCTATATGTTATGCTCCCGTTTATGTCAGGTACTCTGATTACTATATTCATTCGCCGATGATTCCACTGAGGGAGGAATCTGAGGGACTTAAATACTTTTAAAGTAGAGGGAATGCGACTTAACACAAGAACAATAGCGATGAACTCTGTCCCAATATCGTACGATGTTGGACCGCAGCATCTTGAAGTGGTCATTTTTAGGATTAGACAGTGTAGGCTCAAAATACTGAAATAGATAGGGTACTACCTATGATGGATCTAACACTATACTATACTGGAAGTCAGATCCGATATGGGTTTTTTACGATCCCTCCGGTATTTGAGCATACTATTATCGATCTGTTGGTAGCCAGACATTGTTGCTGGTAAATATCCACTTTGGGTATATCCAATCATCTAAGCTAGAGATCAGTCTAGCTATTAAGTTGAGAATCGTCTAGCTATTAAGTTGAGAACTGTCATGAATTTATCAATAACTGGCTGGCTAGGCTGGCTCCACTACAACACTTTAAGTAGCCCTATTCCTTTCTCAAAGGAATCATTAAATAATATACTAACAATCAGTATCAACAAGCACCCAGCATGTACGGATTCAAATAAAATTACGACTTCTTGCCCAAAGAATAAAAAGGAAGACATTTGAAATTCAAGGAAAACATTCGAAATTCAAGGATTACATCCCAATTAAGAGCCAAACCGTCCCTATAAACAGCTATAGCCATGATAAAGGAAATAAACCGTTAGAATGACAATAGATAAGCATTTATCGACCATTAATCGGATCATACCATTGACTAGAGAATATAAGATGTCCAGACATAGCACCCAGTGTGAGCTAATCCGGTTCATACACCAAAGAAACAACCGAATCAGACCTAATGAAGCTAAAAAAGTGTTAACTTACTTTAGTGATACAAAACACTGGTTCATCAATATTACGAAAAAGTCTTATGCGGACCACAAGGTGTATATTGTATTCATTCAAAGACGCATCGTTTACCGGTGAAGAAAACCGAAAACTGCAGACTGGTTTCATAGTGTACACAAACAATCCAATATTTTGGAAATCAAAGTTACAGAGCTTGGTAACAGCAAGTACATTTAATAAGAGAAAGATGTGTATAGGACAGAGTGAAGAAGGGAGAAGCTATTGTCGAGTACGTATCTACAGAAGACCATATCGCTGATGCTCTTACAACACCTTTACAGTCCAGTGCTTCCTCACAAGTATTTACCTTTCTTAGGATTTAGTAGCAGACCACATTTGGTCGATCACTGCAGAGTCATACAACAGAAAATCACAAAACTTAAATGACATGATTCCAGGGAGTGTCAATAAGCACCCAGAATGTACGGAGTCAAGGTGCTTCGTAGTGTTGTATGCAGACCAGTGATTTACTATGTGCAGGCTAATGAAGTGTAGATTATTTAACGTATCTTCCGCAACGATAGTTGCGGTACCAGGTGGAGGTGGATCATAGATTAACCATGGTGTGATGTCCAGTGGACTGTTACTAAGGGACACTGTCCTCATAGTCTCGTCAAGGTATGTAAACACTTCAGGGGTGTTTACCTCAAGAGAGGAAGAAGATGTGGAGTTGTCAGTGTCCATTGAAGTATTGGTGGGTCTAGTCTTTGGGGACATCTTGCCCCAGACAGATGATATGCCCCAGACAGATGATATGCCCCAGACAGTTGATAGACAGATGATAGACAGATGATAGACAGATGATATTTGATTCAGTTACTTAAAAGATGGATATGGTCCAGATTCCCTTATATATGTGGGAGGTCTACCTTCACGGCCTACCTTCACGGCACCAGGCGGTTGTAGTCACCACAGGTGCATATGAAAAAGAGGTTCATATGAAAAAGAGGTGCATATGAAGAACAGGTGCTTGTTACCGTGGTATCCCTGCAAGCCATTGGGGATACTGAGCGCGTTCACCTTGTTATCTTTTTTCAACATGAAAGGTGAAGGGTTTTCATCCACCGCATAGCTCATGTAGATTTTGGTCTTGTTATGCATAACTTAAATATTCCTTCATATTAATATATACTAGAGCTTTTCATGTCCCTTCATATTAATATAAACTAGAGCTTTTCATGTCCCTTTATATTAATATAAACTAAAGCTTTTGTTGAAAATCAGGTATCAAACGTGCTATCAATAATCTAACACTTGGACGAGTAATACAACACATTGCACTATACTAATATTCCTATAGTACTATATTACTACTACCATACAATGAAAAAAGTTTACTACCCAGCTAGGGGTTAAAAACCTGCTCACTAGTAAAAATATTATAACATATGAATTCAGTACTACTCAGAATTCAGTACTACTCAGAATACCACAATAGTCTAAGATTTTCAAGGTCCTAATCCTTAGTACTACGAATTAGTATTGAAAAACCACTAATACTAAGATTTCTAAGAGTACCAAAATTCAGTTTCTAAGAATCCAGGCTTTTTGAAAATCATACGAACTAAACTGAGACCAGTGCTAAGATATTAACTACTACTTTTTAATCACTGCTGAAAACATATTACATTAACTGTATATGATAGGAGATGTATTACAATGAAATAGAAGAAGAGAATCAAATAGATTTGAGGTAATTTTAACAAATGGAGAAAAATGGGAATAGGGGGAACTAGTGGTGAGTCCATAGAGTTGGTTTTGAGCCCTGTCCATTTTAAAATTTTGAGCCTTTTCGTAGAATAATTTGTGCCCTTCCGTAAAGTCTTCCGTAGAGTCTTCCGTAGAGTCTTCCGTAGAGTCTTCCGTAGAGTAATTTAAACCAGTCCATATATTTCTTGATTCTACGGGTGAAAAATATGAAATAGGTCTGCTGATCAAAAGATAGCCTTGTGGCACTTTTTGGTAGTGTAGGTACCAGTTTGTAATACTACTAATAAAAATAATAGCAGTATGAATGAACTTCCTGATTTCTCCATAGCTATTTGGCTTAAATGGCCAGTATTAGTCTAACCATTAACTAGTATCTTGATAGATTATGGTATTAAATGGTGAAGCAATGTGCGGGCCGGGCTCATAACCAAAAACCCGTCACAACAGACAGACAAAAAAAAAAATTCTCATAATTTCCCATTCATTATTTGAATAATTTTAGATATCTAATAAAGAGATATAGAGAGAAATAGACAATTGTTCATATTGTATTTTACACTGCCACATACGTATTTTCGCTCTACCATACATTCTCACTATTAGTGCGAAATGCGCATTTTTGCACTAAAAGTTTTAGGAAGGTCCCCTTGAAGGATGCTTGTGGGATAGTGAAGAGCAGCGAGCGGTGGTTAATCTTAAAAAATAAGAAGGTACCTCGGCATTGGTTTCGTGATTTCAGTTCTTGGACGGAAACTTGTGATGATGCAGGGCCAGTACATCTTCGTAAAATGATGACCTGACCATTATTCTAGTGGAGAGTTTTTCGATTCCACGTTTCTTTCAAAGTTATATAAGTCGTTTTGGTTCCTTTCAAAGATATATAAGTCGCTTCGGTTCCTCAAAGTTATATAAATCGCTTTGGTTTCTTTCAAAGTTATGTAAGTCGCTTCGGCTTCTTTAAAAGTTATATAAATCGCTCCGGTTCGTCTCAAAGTTATATAAGCCGCTCCGGTTTCTCTCTTTGAGGAACCATCAACGAACATAATTTTAAATAGGCATAAATGTATCAAAGAACATAACACTATAATGGAAGTAAAATATGACTTAGTATGACTACCAGTATAGGAGTAAGAGGGCATGACTATAGGGAATATAATTATAGGGAGTATGACTAGTATCATCTTAGATTAAAAGAGTAAGAAACAAATAAATACAGTACTTAGACATATGTATAATTCCATAGAGATATGAGCTCATAGTACTTAGGGCAGAGTACATGTATTGTTATATAGGTATACACATAACCTTAAGCATTAGTACATAGTACACAGAGAGAGATATGGGAATAGAGGTGTCACATACATTAATCAAGTGTGAGTACATAAAGATTTATCATTACATTCAGTAGCTGTACATAGAGTGACTATTACTATGACTATGACTATGACTATGTCTGTTAGATCCCCCAAAGGTAATGCCTACCTATTGAGGTATTATGAAGCCTCTCCCCCTGATACAAATAATGTTCATTGTATAAGGCCATCTACCAGTCANCCCCCTGATACAAATAATGTTCATTGTATAAGGCCATCTACCAGTCACCTACCAGTCACCTACCAGTCACCTACCAGCGTGCCCCTTTTCTTCAATAGTTATATAATCAGCTCAGATTCCTCTTTTGAGGGATCATCAGCAAATAAAGATAACTTAGTACTTAACGTTACAAATACAACAAGAATCTATAGTATAGCACCATAGTCATGCAAAATTTAGTATAACATCAATTAGTGAGTCAGTAGAAGTATGGAACATCTGGTAGTTAGATTCTGGAACATCCAGTAATGAACCTATTGTTAGTAGTTAGTAAGCTGCAGTATAATTCGACATAACCTCCATAATACTATAATATGAACATACCAATAAAAAAAAATTACATTTCCAATACAAATCACCTAATATAATCTGGATTATGAATAAATCTCTAATTTTATAATAATATCCTTTTTTTTTTTGGAAGTTTCAGTTTTTTCATATATCAATATTTTGAAATAAAAGATATGACAAATTCATGATCATACAGCTATGAAAATTCATTAATTAAAGAATAACTAATGCAATTCTCCACAGTTGCCCTCTTCTCTGCTGTCACTTCTGCTGCTTCCATTGTCAAGAAGACTGACGTTGCTTCCACTTTGGTTACCATCACCTCTAGTGGCCCAGAAGTAACTGACTGCTCTGCTAAGCAGCAATCTTCTTCTGTTGCTCCATGTATTGATTAAAATGAATTATGAATATAAGAAAGATATAATTATAAAATGTAAATCACATATTTATGATCTAATTAAAATTTGATAATACGTATGATATTGTTATGTTCTTTATAACATGTGTTTGCCCAATCTTGTATTCATTGATGGTTCCTTAAAGAGAGAAACCGAAGCGGCTTAAATAACTTTGAGAGAAACGTGGTATTGAAAAACTCTCCACTAGAACAATGGTAATAATTGTTCCAGAATTTTCGAAATGACTATCATAGTACTGCATACAACGATGGCCGATGGTCGTTACATGGCGTTTGCAATGGCCATTGTGATAATCGGGCTGAGAGGCTTCATAATGCCTTCATAGGCAGGGAACTGACTATGGTGGATCTAACAGATATCATATGATGTATATAAAGGTGTTGGGTTTCTGTTCCGTCAGGTACTCTGTTTACTATGTTCATTCACCAATGAATATCCCATTAGGGAATTCTAGCTATTTAAATAACAACCGGGTAAAAAAACCCTCTCATTGATTACGATTTGCAAACGTTTTAGCAGCTGAATTAATTTCTTGGGTTCTGGGTTTACTTACCGGGAAACAAGAATAATACAGATCTGAAGAAATCTGGAGTATCTCTGAAGGACTACCTTCTGCAATCCGGATTCTTGTTGAATCAATATCCCATTAGGGAATTCTAGCTATTTAGATAACAAACCGGGTAAAAAGGAGAGATGATATGAGGACATGACATCAGGAAATAAGATGAGGATATGAGATCAGGAAATGAGATCAGGACATGAGATGTGATGACCAACGGTCATTTGGTGATGAATAGTTTAGTAATCAGTCTCGGGGGAGAATGGATAGCTTATTGGCATTTGTAGGCTCGAAAAATACCTCAATAGGTAGTGTGTTTCCCATAAGGGTTCTAATGAAAGAGATAAAGATTGATATGCTTGGCTTACGGCCGATCATGCCTCGACTACTACACCACTACAATAATTTTAGAGTCTACCAGTACCTACCAATTGAGTACAATTGAGTATATACTCCCTAAAAATTTATTTTTTGCACTCCTATTATGTTAGGTAATGGAGAATATTAAGATCTGAGAGGTATTAATTGTAATTATGGTTAGGAGCACCGCCTATCCACTCAAACATTATCTTTTTGGAGCTAATAACTACTTTACAAAAGACAGTTATGTTGGCTGATCCCAAAAAAAAAAAAAAAACAATCTCTATAATTAGACCAGTATACAGTGTTTTTCAAAACTATTCAAACCAGCTCAACAAAATGTTTCAAACCAGCGCAACGATGTTTCGTACCCTTTCGCACAGTCTTTCAAACCGAATGGACAAGTTGTTGTATACAGGATATCAAAGAAACAGGGTTCAGTTCCGTCCGTTTTTCACCCTTGATTAATACTGCAAGACTTTTGTTCCAAATGTATTACCATATGAGGCAATCGTCCAGATTTAAGATTTCAGAATAATGAATTCTAATAAAAGTTGGTGTGAAACATTACGCCATTTGGTTTGAACCATTTTGTCTTCTTGGTTTGAAACATTTTGCCACGCTGGTTTAAAACATTTTGTTGCACTGGTTTGAAGGGTTTTGACATTTTGATTCCTAGCTGACTAACTAACTAATCACGTGATTGCACCCATTAATGTCCTTTAAATCGCTCTATATAGTATGAACTAGGCTGACATGGCTACCAGTGTGCAGGTATAATCAATGGGCATCCTAGAAAGTTTTAATCCTCTGCCATAAATCATCGTCACAAAAAAAAGAAGGCTAATTGCTCTAATTAAATAACCATCTGCCTCTTAGTACGCGGTCACGTGACCTATACATAGTGTACAGACATTTCGCAAGTGTAACACACTGCTTTGTCAATATCTATACTAGATCAGCCTATAAAAGCTACTTGAAAAAAAACACACATCAACATTACATAAGGTCAACCTGACGTGGATATAAAATGTATTAGTCCCCATAAACAGAATACAATTGAAGGGTGTTCCAGATCCATGGGTTTCAACATATGTTTTAGTATATATTATTATACAGGGATATGTGAATTGTGCCTTACAAGACCAAAAAAAAAAAAAATCGGCATTGATTGTGAGACTGGTGAAAACCCTTCTTCCCGTCATTATTATGCCTATAGTATATCATGTTGAGTAAACTGCTCTTGCTATCTCTCTAGGCCCGCAGAGGCTCACGTGACTTTGGTCATGTGAATGCTATCACCAATATAAAAGCTTTTGGTTTCGCTATTTTATAAAATCACCAAAAATACATATCAACTGAGGGAGGAAATGCCAAGATGTCTCTCCGCACCAGACCTATCAATATTAATCTGTGTAGAGGTACTGATGTTTTGTTTACTAAGGACTTGGGCTGATTTCTTAACATGTACAACAACTTGTCCATTTGGTTTGAAAGACTGTGCGAAGGGGTACAGTGTTTTTCAAAACTATTCAAACCAGCGCGCCAAAATGTTTCGAACCAAGAAGACAAAATGTTTCAAACCAGCGCGGCAAAACGATTCAAACCAATATTTCAAAAAATTTCGTACACCCCTAACAGGTTGTTGTATACAGGATATCAAGGAAACAGGGTTCAGTTCCGTCCGTTTTTCACCCTTGATTGGTACTGCAAGACTCCCAAATGTAGTACATAAGAGGCAATCGTCCAGATTTAAGATTTCAGACTATTGAATTCTAATAAAAGTTGGTGTGAAACATTACGCCATTTGGTTTGAAACATTTTGTCACGCTGGTTTGAAACATTTTGTCTTCTTGGTTCTAAACATTTTGTCACGCTGGTTTGAAACATTCCGTCTTCTTGGTTTGAACCATTTTGTCACGCTGGTTTGAATATTTTGGAAAAATACTGTAGACTGGGTGAATATGAAAGTGTACGCGAAACCTCACGCTGGTTGGTATAACTTGGGATAACTTGGGATAACTTGGTTCACGCACGACCCATGATTCCCATCTATTTATTCATTAAATCACGTCCTGTATTAAAAAAATTATTCAGTAGATAATGGAATGCACAGGTTTGATCCATAGGTCTGAGTGGAATTATTGATTGGGTCCATTGAATGGTGTACTGATGTTTTTGGTGCACTGATGTCAAGCCATGATAAACTGCGACTAGCATTTTCCTTCCCAACCAAACCCATGTTGTTCTTTAGTTTTTTCAAGACGCTCGTGGACCAGGAGGTGGTGGTAGAGTTAAAAAACGACATCGAGATCAAAGGCACGTTAAAGTCCGTGGACCAGTTCTTGAACTTGAAGTTGGATAATCTCTCCACCGTCAACGAGGCCAAGTACCCCCACTTGAAGGCCGTCAAGACGCTTTTCGTCCGGGGTTCCACTGTGCGTTATGTTCACTTGAACGCTGCCTCCGTTGACTGCACCTTGCTCCAGGATGCTTCCAGAAGAGGTATGTTAATTTGATTTGTGATCTGATGGGGTTTGAACCCTCGGATTTGGAGTTTAGAAGTTGAACTTCTTGAAGTTAAGTTTATGTCCAACTTGAAGCTGAAGTTGTGGTTTTTTTTGAAAGCTTTTGAAGTTAATACTCTTTGGTTCTTGAAGCTTCAGAAGTTCTTTCTTAAAATTTAGCTCTTTTAGACTTTCGCTCTTCAGCAAGTGAGTTCTTCAGACAGCTCTTTAAAACCTTTTTTGAAACTTCCTCAAGTTAATTCCTGAAATTTAATTCTTGGAAGTTAGTTCTTGAAGGTTACCCTTAAAAAGGTACTTACTTTGGAAGATACTTCTGTGGGTGTTGTTTGTTTTGCACTTTACGTCACGGAAGGTTAATTCTTTAAAGGTATCTTTTTTCGAGAATACTTCTTAGAATTGCTTTTGGATGTGACTCTCTAAGATCTCCTTCTTGGCAGTGACTCCTTTTGAACTACTTTGAGTCCCATTCTTGGGAGTTATTCACCTTTAGAAGTTTCTCTTGTACCCTTTTTCGAAGTTACTTCTATTGAAAGTTTTTTCTAAGGAAGCTACATCATCAGAACTTTTCAAGGAGTTTACATTTCATATGAATTGATTTTTGAAATTTTTCTAGGAACTCTATGGAAAATACTCATTTTAAAGTTCCTTCTTGAATTCTTTCAAACTCCTTCTTGAACTATTAGAATTATTTACTAACCTTTAGAGGCCATGGCCCAGGTGGGCAAATGAGCATATAAAATGTATGAATAAAGAGACTACGATGTGATTGTGAAATTAAAGTGGAATGTGAATTTTGTAAAATTATGAGTGAAAACGTGGAGAAAAGGAAGATGGAGAAGTTAATTTTTTTGAACATGTGGGTGTATATTTATGGAAAACACCAAAGAATACTGGAGCAAAAATACCTAGTACATGGAACATATGCAGATTATGAAAATTTATATAATATGTGAATACTATTATGCAGAACCAGAATTAATTATCAAAAAAGTATACAATTATTTAACATACCGTAGAAGTATATTATTATATGAATAAAATATGCCAGTACACTATATGCACCAGTGACTGTTTACTACACCAGTAACAGCATACTCACCAGTAACAGCATACTCTTAGGTTCGTGTTACGTCAGAAACTCTGTTTACTATGTTCATTCACCGATAATTCCTTCAAGGAAAGATTAGAGGTACTAGTATACTTTTGGAGGAGGTGAAGTGGCTAAAGAACTCAGCACAGTAACAATAGCATTGAGAGAAGACTTCGTCACAACAACTTACAGTGTTCGGTCGCTGAGTCCAACAATGGGTTTTGTTAGGATCAGACAGCATAGGCTTAAAACACATCAATAAGTAAGAGCTACCTATGGTTGACCTAACACATACTAAATTATATTACTATTAAAGTATTATACTATGTGAAACCAGTGACTGTATATTACAATTCGATTCTTATGGGCACCATCCGCTACAGTCACTAACAAGTACCATCACTGACAAGTAACGTCACAGATAAGTACCGTCACAGATAAGTACCGTCACTAACAAGTACCGTCACTAACAAGTACCGTCACTAACAAGTACCGTCACTAACAAGTACCGTCACTGACAAGTACTAGACGTATGAGCAAAGATCTCTAATTTCTAACCTACTGTACTGTTCTATATTATGTACTATACTGTATACTACTAAAATCATAAGACCCATAACAGTCATGTCATAGTACTATAGCATATCAAGCATACTGATATTACTTTGATATATGCAGTCTTGAGTCTTTCTCTTCTCTTTCTTTTATCTCCTTCAAAACATGAGACTTGTCTACTCACGGCTAAATTTAGTAGCTTACTGACAATTTTGAGTTGAAATGGACTAAGCCAAAATAGCTACCAAAAATCTCAATTCAGCTATTTTTTCTGCCCTCTATCAAAGTAGTAGTCAGTAGTCAGTAATCAGTAGTCAGTAGTATTCATAGTACTGTAGTAGTCATAGTACTGTAGTAGTAGTCAGTAGTAGTAGTAGTCAGTAGTAGTAGTAGTCAGTAGTAGTAGTAGTCAGTAGTAGTAGTAGTAGTAGTCAGTAGTAGTCAGTAGTCATAGTACTGTAGTAGTAGTAGTAGTAGTAGTAGTCAGTAGTAGTAGTAGTAGTAGTCAGTAGTAGTCAGTAGTAGTAGTAGTAGTAGTCATAATACTGTAGTATTCAGTATTCAGTAGTATTCAGTAGTCAGTAGTAGTCATAGTATTGTAGTAGTCATAGTAGTAGTATTCAGTAGTAGTAGTCAGTAGTCAGTAGTTAGTAGTAGTCATAGTACTGTAGTAGTCATAGTACTGTAGTAGTCATCGTACTGTAGTAGTCATAGTACTGTAGTAGTCATAGTACTGTAGTAGTCATAGTAGTCATAGTAGTAGATAGTAGTAGATAGTAGTAGTAGTCAGTAGTTAGTAGTAGTCAGTAGTAGTCAGTAGATAGTAGTCAGTAGTCATTAGTTAGTAGTCATAGTAGTCATAGTAGTCATAGTAGTCATAGTAGTCATAGTAGTAGTCATAGTAGTCATAGATAGTAGTGTAGTATTCAGTAGTAGTAGTACACTTCACGAATCCGAGGTCCATCTTCAGCACCAGCAAAATAAGCCAACATATTTCCCAATTTCCTGTTTTTGAAGTTGGTCATGTAATACTCCAAGCAGTTTTCAGCAAACCGGTTCAAAAATTTAAGTACTGGCAACCGGAACGGCGAGTTCTGGTGCTGGTCCAAATGGCCCTCCAAATACTGTAACGTATTGATGATTTCCTCCATGAATGTGAACGCTTTGGCCGGCAAAAGGTGGAAGATGTTCAAGATGGCCATGACGATTTGCACCGTATGGTTACTGTCCAAATCCTGGCCAGCTATCGAACGCAAAGTGTTAATTTAGGCCCAGGCCATCCAATGATCAAGCAATTAGTAGATAGTAGTAGTAGTAGTAGTAGTAGTAGTAGTAGTAGTAGATATTAGTATAGTACTCAGTAGATAGTAGTCAGTAGTCAGTAGTCAGTAGTAGTAGTAGTAGTAGTAGTAGATAGTAGTAGTAGTAGTAGTAGTACAGTGTTTTTCAAAACTATTCAAACCAGCACAACAAAATGTTTCGAACCAGCACGGCAAAATAATTCAAAACACACTAGCAAAATTAAACAAACCAATAATTCAAAAAATTTCGTACTCCTTAGCACAGCCTTTCAAACCAAATACAAGTTGTTGTATACAGGATACCAAACAAACCCAGTTCAGTTTCAGTGTCGTCTGTTTTTCACCCTTGATTAATACTGCAAGGCTTCTGTCCCAAATGTATTACCATATGAGGCAATCGTCCAGATTTAAGATTTCAGAATATTGAATTTTAATAAAAGTTGGTTTGAATACTTTTGAAAAACACTGTAAACAGAGTACCTGACGTAACCGGGATCTAACACATAGTAGGATAAATTAGTACATAGTAGTATAAAGTAGTACATAGTAGTATAAAGTAGTACATAGTAGTATAAAGTAGTACATAGTAGTATCAAGTAGTACATAGTAGTATAAAGTAGTTCATAGTAGTAGTAGTATAAAGTAGGATAAAATAGTAGTACACAGTAGGACGTAGTGTTGATTATGCGAATGAGCCTATATCACCACCGCCACCACCACAAAACACCGTAGAAATGTATGATAAAACTATATGGAAATAATTGTTATTTGATTTTTATTAAATACCATGAATTACTCCAAACTACTACAGATTAATATATAGAGTATGAGAGTGAGAGGAAGTATGAGTATGAGTATGAGTATGAGTATGAGTATAAGAGTGAGACTGAGACTGAGACTGAGACTGAGACTGAGACTGAGACTGAGACTGAGACTGAGAGTGAGTACAGTGTTTTTCAAAACTATTCAAACCAGCGCGGCAAAATGTTTCGAACCACACTAACAAAATTAAACAAACCAATACACATAACCCCTAACAAGTTGTTGTATATAGGATAACAAGGAAACCAGTTCAGTTTCGTCCGTTTTTCACCCTTGATTGATACTGCAAAACTTCTGTCCCAAATGTAATACCATATGAGGCAATCGTTCAGATTTAAGATTTAAGAAAAAAAAAGATTGAAGATTTAAGAAAAAAAAGATTTAGATTTCAGAATATTTAATTCTAATGAAAGTTGGTGTGAAACATTACGCCATTTGGTTTGAAAGACTTTACGAAGGGGTACGAAACTTTTTGAATTATTGGTTTGAAACATTTTGAATTATTGGTTTGAAACATTTTGTCGCGCTGGTTTGAATAATTTTGAAAAACACTGTAGATTTGAAAAACACTGTATGAAGTGTGAGCCTCAGTGGTTTCATGTTGATATTGTTGAGAAACAGGAGTCGCGGCTCCATGTTTCCCTGAGACCGCGGTCACTCACGTGACTGAGGTCGTTTGAAGGCTCACCCCAATACAGTGTTTTTCGAAACTATTCAAACCAGCGCGACAAAACTATTCAAACTAGTGCGACAAAATGTTTCGAACCACACTGGCAAAATGTTTCAAACCACATTAGTGAAATATTTCAAGCCAATGATTCAAAAAGTTTCATACCCCTTCGCACAGTCTTCCAAACCAAATGGAGTAATGTTTCACACCAACTTTTATTAGAAATGAATATTCTGAAATCTTAAATCTGGACGATTAAATCTGGACGATTGCCTCGTATGGTACTATATTTGGGACAGAAGTCTTGCAGTACCAATCAATGGTCAAAACGGACGGAACAACTTGTCCATTTGGTTTGAAAGACTGTGCGAAGGGGTACGAAACTTTTTGTTGCGCTGATTTGAAACATTTTGTCTTCTTGGTTTGAAACATTTTATCGCGCTGGTTTGAATAGATTTGAAAAACACTGTATAAAAGGACAAGCTCCCGCTATTCTATAACACCACCAAAAATTTACACCAAAAATATACCAAAAATTTACACCACCAAAAAGAGGACATACCAAGATGTCTCCCGATACCAGACCCACCAATATTAACTAAACATAATGTAGAGGTTCTGATGTTTACTGAGGACCTGGATTGGAATAGAGGAATAGCGGTTGTAATGAGGGTCAAAGGGGCCGCTCAACCTCTGGTCGACCAGTAGACCAGTACAGGGTTCAACATCCACATAAATAGTTTACTATCCATGGTGGGTCTAAAACTAATACTTAGGTTTAAATAATTGGTGCTGCTTCCACCACCATTGATAATAATACTACTCATAACTATAGGCTATACTCCTACTTTATATATTTCTCGGCACTTTGTAATGCTTATAGAAATTTTCTTAAATAGGTCATTAGCATGGTACTCTGCTTTTCATTCTCTTTATTTGGTTTACTATACAGTCTAGAAAGTACACATAGAGCTGGATTCAAGGCCTATTTCTCTATGGTCTTTTATAGACAGTTTAAGTTAGTTAAGTAATGTCTCATCTATGTATTATAGGAATAAATATATAAGAATGGATGTTAAATAGCTCCTCAATACCATATTTATACTAC
This sequence comes from Metschnikowia continentalis, assembly GCA_002370835.1. NCBI lineage: Eukaryota > Fungi > Ascomycota > Pichiomycetes > Serinales > Metschnikowiaceae > Metschnikowia > Metschnikowia continentalis. The sequence goes on along the minus strand of NLAO01002003.1, from coordinate 2,205 downwards.
TTGAAACATGATCAACTGGCCTCAATATTAAGTCATAGTATTATTCTAGCTCTACTAATCCTACTTTCTACACTTATTTTATTTAAATCAATCAATTAACAAGCAACTATTAGCGAGCGACAATTTTTGTCTGGCTCAATTTTTGTCTGGCTCAATTTTGGAGATTCTCTCATAATTATGACCCTTTTTCTCTATAGCAGACTCTAGTGGAGTATTTGGACAAGCAGCTATATTCTTTTAATTCATGCCGGACTTAATTGTATCTTTCACAATCCCGTCCAGCTCGCCAAGGTTCATTACACGATGCCACAATCCCACTTCTAAGGGTTCATTGCACCTTCACAATCCAGAGGTTTGCATGGGGTTCATTACCGGATACGTTCAGACCATCATGAATCGCAAGAAAGTTCCTGTCTTTGCCCAATATCTCACTTTCATCTGCTATATTAGTTAGTAGCCATAAGTACCCGATCATCTCCTCGATTCAACCAGTTTTTTTTTTTTTTTTTTCTTGTTTTTTTTTCTTCTTTTCTAGCAATGGTTTTAGCCAGTCAATCACATAGTCAATGTCATATAGTCATTGTAAATGTCGTAGTCGTAATCCTGAGACTCAGACATATGAGTTGCAAATTGCAGACTCACCTGGTTAAAAGTGAGCTGTAACTGGTCGCGCGCTTTGCTCACTGCCTTGTAAAAAGCCTTGATCCGGTCCAATTTTTGCAGCAATACTTCATAAGCTTTCAAATGGAGGCATTCGTCGGAAAAGTCCATTTGGTTCGAGAGACTAGCACAGCCAATCACAGTCTCCAATTGTTTGGGTGTGAGAGTCATCTTGCCTATCTCTTGCGTCCAAAGCTGGTGGAACTGGTCCATGTAATTTTCCTTGAGGTCACAGGCATTTGAATGGCCACTTATTACATTCAATAAGCTCACAGTAAAGCCAGCATTGATAGTTTCAATGCTTTCCTTGGCACTGTTGTCCATTTTTTTCATTGCTTCCAATTGATCCTTCACTTTGAGAAGTCTCTGCTCATAATCATGGTCTGTGTTGTCTGTGTTGCCCGTATCGGTGCATATTTTCACAAACACTTCGCCAGTAACCTGAAGATTTTCAAGTATTGATTTAAGGTAAGTCTCAATCCGGTCATGGATATCAAACTGTGCCAAGAACTTCTTTTTGCATTGGTTCATCAAGCCATCTTGTGCTTGCACCAATGCTCGCAAGTGCGAAAGTTGAGCAGTGCATGGACCCAGCAGCACAATCAGAGGCTGGTCCTGGGTCACATCCAGCTTTGAAACACCAATAAAAGCAGGTGCTGGAGCTCCAAGAAGGCCATTGTTTTTGACCTCTTCGAATCTCATCGATTCTTGCTTCTCCACACTCACCACGAGTCGCAAGTAGCTCAAGTACTCATTGATTTTGTTTTCGCACTCAGTAATGCAGAGAATCTTCAAGTCCACACTAAGACATTTTAATTCAAAGTTGTCTTTGTTAAGGTGGGGAACTAGGACTGCTTCCATATTAAGCTGGACCCACAATTGGCTTTTAGGTTTGTGAAGCCAGCTATCCACTTGGGACTCTGAAGTGATTGCACTAACAATCTTCTTAACAATGCTAAGAGGAGCGGGCTTTTCAAGTAAGGCCACCATCTGTGGAGAATTTGTAGAAACAGCCTTCATAGCAGGAAGTTCCAATTTGCTGAGATCCTTACTGATGGTTTGGCGCTCAGACTCAGTATCGAAAATGGCCTTGAGTGAGTGCGGAATCGGTTTGGGACCAAGGGTTTTTGCCCTTATTGTTTGGTCAAGCAATTTAGTTCTTCTGAATCCGGGACCATTCTTGAAACTGGTGACAGTAAGAGACTTGAAGGTATTTTGTCTCACTTCCAGAGGGCAGAGCTGGGGGATTTTCCTCTCAATCTCAGCTATGACCTTGTCACCATGGTCCGAGACAGTGAGCGTCAGCTCAGGTAATGGGAATGACTCTGAGACATTCCTTGAAGCTCCTTTCACTGTTTTGAAGTCATTTGTCTCTGCTGGCTTGAGTGTACTGATATTGTAGACTCTGGCATTAGAGAATTGGACTCGCTTCTTTGGAAGTCGCTTTGGAGGCAGTAAGTCGGGAATCTGAGAGGCATCCAACTTGGTACATGGATTCAAAGCATTCTTAGGACGAGCAAGAGCGACTTGCTTTGAACGCCTATT
>NLAO01002001.1:0-28335 GCA_002370835.1 Metschnikowia continentalis | reverse complement strand
TAATTTTGCTAGTGTGGTTCGAAACATTCTGTCGCGCTAGTTTGAATCATTCTGTCGCACTGGTTTGAATCGTTTTGAAAAACACTGTACTCTTCTCATATTCAGAAGCACTCCTAACTTCTCCTAGAATCGTTCCTTTTTTATAATTCCACACACCCGTACACCAGTACACCATTGTGCCAACTTAACCCATACATTTCAAAAACCCCATCACCCCTCTTAGGAATCATTAAGAAATAGTAAAAGAATAGATTATTGGTATTTAAGTCAACTATTTTCGGTACGACTTTCTAATAGTGGGACCCTCGGGAAAGATCACGTGACATGTACCTTCAAACCACAATTTCCACCCACGCTTTAGACTAGCGGTTTCCGAAACCAAAGTCTTCTTTTCGAAATTAAGAAGAATCCATAAATGTCTTTAAGAGTGCAATATATTTTTTCATGAGGAGGATAAAATGACCTAAGTCAATAGGTCAGAACTGGATATAAGCCCCGGATTTCAACATACCGGGTCCGCATATCTGCTCGATGTCACGTGAAAACCACGTGCAAAACCATATACATTTTATTACCAGTGCATAAAAACAATATTTGGGGTTCTCATGAATTCATGGTATTGCGAAGTTTATTTGAAGTTTAATTATTGCAACTTGTGATACATTTAAGTTTTTTTTGGGGAGGAGGAAATGACCTGAGTCAATTGGCCGGAACTGTATACAAGGCCCGGAACTCGGTGTTCAACATATAAGATGTGTTGACGCTTGTATGTAAGACGCGTGTTATATGCAGTACAACGGAATTGAACAAGTCTTTTAAGGTTCCGAGGAACGCATGAGTTCAGACTAGTATTGTAAGTGGGTCTTGGCGTCAGGAGTAGTCAGATTTGATTTCAGACAAGGTATTACCAAGTCCACACCCAAAAGCAAGGAGTCCAAGGAATCTCAAGTATATATAGAGGGGATCACGAGTAACCACAAGGTGGATTTCCTAATACAGAACAGTAGCAGAAATCATGGACCTAAAAAATACTAAAATCCAACAGTATGCCCGTCTATGAATCTCATTCATATGCAATAGGGGGGGTATCTCAGATTCTACAGGATGCATGAGGGTTGCAGTTTCCATGTCTCATTCATGACAGTGTTAGTTACATTAGTTTTTAACTAATCACAATATTGTCTAAGAGGAATAAACCGAGATGTCTTTTACTCCCAAACCCCCAGAAAAAGCCAGAACCACCCGAATCAGCCAATCCCACAAGAAAAAGCCAGAACCACCAGAAACAACTCATGTGAAGCTCCTCAAGTATTAGTTTCATATCTGATGAGACTATGAACTTTATGAATAGCTCTCAATATACTATACAGGACTGTACTCCTTGGTTATTGAAAGGACCTGCTGATGCACCTACTATAAAGGTACAAAAGGTGTTAAGTAATCTACACACTGCCATACTGCACTACAGTACCACTAGACTCTACTATAATAGTCAACAGAAGAAGTGGAGTAAAAGTAGAAGTAGAGTAGAAGTAGAAGTATAGATCTAGTACTGGCACTAGTACTTCATGAATCAGTATTACTGGTTACTACTGCTTAGTACTGCTTAGTACTGGTTACTGCTGGTTACTACTAGTTACTACTGGTTACTACTAGTTACTACTGGTTACTACTAGTTACTACTTCTTAGACTAGTAGTGGTACTATTGGTCATTACTAGCCATTAAAGGTAAGTAGTGGTTACTGCTGGTACTGCTTACTACCAGTTAATAGTAGTTAATATTGGTCTTCACTAGTCATTGGAGGTAAGTGGTTGGCACTGGTTGGTGTAAACAAATATGGCTTGTGCCTGGAGCTTGACTTACTCTAATACTCTACTTACATAAATCATATCCATTATTGTTTGACTTTGGTGGGTTCCAGTACTCATGGATTTGACAGTACGTGACTATGAGAGCTCACCTAACTCTACCTAATCCAGTGTTCTGGTGTTTCTCTAGGATCCAAGTACATTGGTCATTACCACTAGAATCTATGGTGTATGGAAGAATAGTATTGTCAGATCAAATTGTAGTAGACCCAATTGTAGTAGACCCAATTGTAGTAGATCCAGAATTTAGTAGACCCAATTGTAGCAGATCCAGAATTTAGTAGACCCAATTGTAGTAGACCTGAATATGTACCAGGATCTCTCAACTCACAGAGTCAAGGTACTACGTAGTATGTTGTATACAGCGTTTTTCAAAACTATTCAAACCAGCGCACCAAAATGTTTCGAACCAAGAAGACAAAATGTTTCGAACCACAATAGCAAAATGTTTCAAACCAATAATTCAAAAAGTTTCGTACCCCTTCGTAAAGTCTTTCAAACCAAATGGCGTAATGTTACACACCAACTTTCATTAGAATTCAATATTCTAAAATCTTAAATCTGGACGATTGTTTCATATGGTACTACATTTGATGTATTACATTTGGGACAGAATTCTTGCAATACCAATCAAGGGTGAAAAACGGATGGAACTGAACTGGTTTCCTTGTTATCCTGTATACAATAAATTGTTAGGGGTGTACGAAACTTTTTGAATTATTGGTTTGTTTAATTTTTTTAGTGTGGTTTGAATCGTTCTGCCGCGCTGGTTTGAATAGTTTTGAAAAACACTGTATAGTCCATTGATATACTATGTGCAGGACATAGAGTAGTGGAGAACTATTACATGTGTCTGTTGTGCTTCACAATTCTTAGGTCCAAAAATTGAAGTGGTTGTGTCTTTAGGAACCAATGACATTATTTAGTTGTAGAATTCAAATATTCATCTCAGTCATTTCCATTCTTATCTGTATCTAAGGCACTATCCTCAGACTGACCTGGGTCTATGATTCATAAGAGTAGCTTCTCTTTTCTTTGCTTGGTCCTTTTCAATTACTACCCAACACATTTTCTTTGGGGTGTCGACCACCATTAGGCTATTCGTACATATTATGAACCATTCACTGTTTAATTTGTCTTGCTTACATGCAGTCTTGAACATGGAACATGGAACATGGAACATGAAGTCAAATGGATCATGAAGTCAAATGGATCATGAAGTCAAATGGATCATGAAGTCACGTGGATCATGAAGTCAAATCAAACATGAAGTCAAATCAAACATGAAGTCAAATCGAACATGAAGTCAAATGGATCATGAAGTCACGTGGATCATGAAGTCAAATCAAACATGAAGTCAAATCGAACATGAAGTTACATGGATCGGATCGCAGAGTAAGAAATAGAGATTATGAGTGCTTATGAGTGATCATTATAGAGAATTAGTCAAGGTACGGGTAGAGCTAAAAAGGAAGGATAGTGTTAAGTTCTTTATAACGTGTCTTAGCCTCCTATACTCGTTGCTGGTTCCTCAAGGACAGGAACCGGAGTGGTTTATCTACTTTGAGAGAAACGTGGCATCGAAAAACTCTCAGCCAGAACAATGGTAAGGATTGTTCTAAAACAGCAGAAAGGACCATCATAGTACTTCATACAACGATGGTCGTGACACGGCGTTTGCAATGTCCATTGTATCAACCGGACTGAGAGCCTTCATAATACCTTCATAGTCAGGGCCCTGCATATGGCGGATCTAACAGAAACAGCTGTGTTAAGATACAAAGATCTCTAAGTAAATTTAAATACAGATAAGAATACAAGCAACAGATAAGAATACAAGCAACAGATAAGAATAAAAACAGTTAAGAATACAAACAGTTAAGAATACAAGCAACAGAGATGGTTACTGAAGTTCTACAATTAAAGAAGTTGTTGGAAAACAACTTAATAACTGTTCCAGCTTATGGCAGTGTATAGTACAACTCTCAACACTGGCTATATTGGAAGTACATATTACTATTTGCAATTCTTTTTTATTAGCTATTTATTAATCGTGTCAATGAGACCGAGTGTTTATGTTGTCTTTCAGGGTTCATATTTCATATAATGAAACTGCTGCATGCAAGAGGTATACTAGAAGTATTTTCTATCTTGCCTTTCCTACTTTCTGAGACCCAAAGTGTCGAGGAGCCTGTAAACATCCTTGAAATGTTAGGCCCCCTTTTCCTCGAGTCTGTTTCGGAGTGGTCAGTAAGAAATTATGTTTCTGCTTCTTCTTCGTTCTTTTTTTCTCTTTCTTTATTTCCTCATTCTCCATATTTTTCTTCACTTCTTTATTGTGAGAGCCGTTTCCTGGGTTNTCGTTCTTTTTTTCTCTTTCTTTATTTCCTCATTCTCCATATTTTTCTTCACTTCTTTATTGTGAGAGCCGTTTCCTGGGTTTAGGTAATCTATGAGAAGTGAGATTGTGATCCCGAGCCCAGTAATGCCAGGAAGAATAAGTAAGAGTAGGAATAGAAAGAGGAGATGCATTTTGGTGAAGCGAGTTTTAGGTCTATTTTTTAGATCTTTTGGTTTTTTCGGTTTTTTGTTGTTTCCGTTTTTTGTTTCGGTTTTTTGTGTGGAGAAGTGGTTGTAGGGAATGAGAAATATGAGGGGGGGGGGACCTAGGTTTATATAGTTCGCAGTTTGTCACAGAATGGCTGCGAATCTGGTACGCTCGCTGTTTGGAGCTGGTACGCTCACTTTCTGATATGCACGCAATCTACGTTTTTGGTCGACACATGCTACTTTTAAATTTTGTGATCTGTACAATTTTTTGTAAGCTGTACGATTTTTTGTGATACGTACAATTTGGGCCTGCACAAAAGCATATCTTCGTTTTGTTATCTTCTAGTGTGATGCCTTAGAGATTTCAGTATGCTGGTATATGCAAGACTGTCAAATCCGCCATAGGTAGTACATAGGTAGTGATGAGCCTCTCAGATCACCATAGGTAGAGCATTTAAATACGGTTGATTAGCATGGCCCGAACTGGGGTGTAAACCGGGGTTGCGAAAGCAGAGAAACACCCGTACACCAGACTACCTCAGCACAAAAAGCCCCAACGCAAACGACTGTTTTTTCAACTTACAAAAATAAGAATAATCTAGTTAGAATCCTGGAATTCCGGACTTTATAATGAATATTTTTTTTTTAGTTGAAAAAGGTTTCGTGGTGGACTTTTGGAGAGTCTGTAGTTGAACAATTCCGGCCGCGGCCCGCAATTCCGGCCAATTCTAGCCAAGCTATTGCACACCATAAAAGGATCAGTGTTCATAATCATACATCATATAAGTATGTCAGAAGACGTAAACAATACAGTATGGTATTCTGGGCAATTTTCCTCCGTGGCAATTATTGAGAAGCCAAGCACAGACCAACAACCCGTTGATTAGGCAACGCCATTGTCAAATACTTGAGTAGCCTGATTTCTTCCTCTGGAGAACCATCAACCAACAAAGACAACAGAGTACCTGAAGTAATAACAAGAATCTAACAATATGGGTCTCACACGACCCGTCCACATATTAGGCCTACGAGTTCCGATCGATAGGGAGCTTGCCATCCTTTGTTGGGAAATAGCTCTTTTGTTGATAAAAGCATATTTGACTAGCCACTTGGTAAGTGTAGATATAGACGTATAACCCAAAGTGTCTCATTATGTTCAAGAGGTGGCCAGGAATCTACTGATCATGTATTTAACTGTATCAATTGCCATACTCTATAAAGTGTTAGGTCCGCCATAGGCAGGACCCTGCCTATGAAGGTATTATGAAGCCTCTCACCCCTTTGGTTACCCAACATCAGAAATTGAATAGCCGAGCAGAAAATTGGAATGATCTGATTGAGGCTGCTTCTTTTTACTGACATCTTGACCGAGACTGGCCGTCTCTCCTAGCCGTGGGAGAAGACGTGGCCAAAGTGCAGTCTCACACGTCAATTCAAAGAAATCGCCGTCCAAGTTGGATTTCAGAATATGTGCTCAAGGTGCAGTATTACTCGTCAAATCAAAAGAAATCCTTGTTCAAGTTAGACCTCAGATACATCACATGGTCAACAGTACTGATCGTTTTCCCTGTTCCGATTGACCCCCTTAATCATGATCCTGTGGATATTATAGAAACGCACAAACGCGTCCATTCCACAGCAATTGCGACGCATATGGCTTCATTCGATAAAGATGAAACTTATTTTGACCGAACACATAAGGACATTCGCTTCCAAGCTAACAAACAAGTCTAGGTCGACATGACCCTCCTAATCGGCTTTCCAGATGCTAGGAATCCTCAACACTCTATACTACGAACAGTACCTGATCAAGCGAACGACAGTTCAGGCTTGGGGGTCGTTTTCAAAGGTATAGCCTTCTATGCACGAAGTGCTCCGATGGCTCCTTTCGAACATTCCAGAAACAATACTTCCATTGTTCTGGTGGAGAGTTTTCCGGTAACACGTTTCTCTCAAAGTTATATAAGCCACCTCGGTTCCTCTCTTGAGGAACCATCAACGAATACAAGTTTAGGCAATATACGTTATAAAGAACATAACATAAAGGGTCCAGTCCAGCCACATTTAGAAGTGTGACCATGTCTGATTAAGCATTCTGCCACAGTCACATATTTGACTGTGTATGTGATTATAATCTTAAAAGGTGGGATTTTATTATTTAAATAATGACCATGATTATTTCTTATATTCTCTATTTTTTTAATATATTCAATAAAAGGTAAAGAATTTATAAAAAAACTATTATTATTTAAATATTTACTGGGTTTTAAATCTATAAAAGAATGAGGTATTAATAATTTACCTTTTATATAAAGGATGAAGATAAAGTCCAATTTATATTGAAAAATATAATTAGCAGATAACCAAATGTATATTTATATATACTTAGTAGGAATCTTAGAGACTATACGTATACATAAATTATTTATATAAAGTATTTAATTATCTCGTCATTTATATTTTATGAACGCCGGTCCGGTATACCCCGCGCAGCGGGGGATTATATATAGTATAAAGAGATATGCCCGGCTAAGCCGGGTAATTGAATGACATATGTTAGAATTATGATGCGATGAAAATTTTTCCTTAATGCCTTTCTCTTTCTCTCACTTTTTGTGGATGTAATAATAAGGGTAATAATTCTTTGATAATTCTGCGATATTTCTTCGATATTTCTTCGGTGAAGTCAGGTTCTTCTTGTCCTCTTGTAGAGTTAAGGGTGACAACTCGAAGATGTACTCTGTATGTGACTGTATGTGACTGTATGTGATTGTATGTGACTGTATGTGATTGTATGTGACTGAATCTGACTGTGTATGTGACTGTGTATATGATTGTGTATATGACTGTAGTGGGTATTTCTCACAAGATGTGTAATGGAGTGTGGGGACCTCGAGCTTGGAATTGAGATTTAATGGGTGCAAACAACACCCGTACACCAGAATACATCAACACAAAAAAACCCAACGCAAACGACCATTTTTTCAACTTACAAAAATAAGAGTAATCTAGTTAGAATCCTGGAATTCCGGACTTTATAATGAATATTTGTTTTTAGTTGAAAAAGTTTTCGTGGTGGACTTTTGGAGAGTCTGTAGTTGAACAATTCCGGCCGCGGCCCGCAATTCCGGTCAAACTATCTAGTACCATATTACTCTATGGTGATTATTGAACAGCCAAGCACCTAGCAAGAACCTGTTGACTAGGTGATGCTGTTGTCAAATACTTAAATAGTTCAGATTTCTCAAAAGGAGGAATCATCAACAAAAAATCATACTAAACTGAGTACCTGACGTAACAGCAAGATTCTAACAGTATTTGTTATATTCCTAACTGAATCTTTGTTCGTTGATGGTTTCTCAAGGGAGGAACCAGAGTGGCTGGTATACTTTGAGAGAAATGTGGCATCGAAAAACTCTCCGCCAGAACAATTGTAAGGCTTGTTCCAGAATATTCGAAAGGACCATCATAGTACTTCATATAAAGATGGTTATGACACGGCGTCTTCAATGGCCATTGTAACAACCGGACTGAGAGGCTTCATAATACCTTCATAGACAGGGCCATTTAACAAAGCAAAGAATACGGCATCAAATAGCAAAGAACGTTGGTAATTGTGTTCGGATTTAGCCAATTTGTCACTCAATGATTAGTCATATTATGAGCAAAATTATAGAAGTATTGATCCTTGCAATAAACACAAAAAAAAAAGTAGTTTAGTCCTTGTATTTCTAATTGTTTTTTTTTCACAGGAATATTTCGTAAGGAGTGCAGGAATGTAATTACTTGATGCGGTAAAATCAGAAGCGGAGTACGTCTTGTTGGGCCCTACTGAAAACATATATATTTTCTACCTCAACATACTAAATATGCAAGAAGCTTTCTCCAATGAGCAAAGTGATTGCTAATTCAGACTTTGACATCAATATCTTGGATGATGCATTGACTAATCCAAAAATGTAGTACCATATGAGGCAATCGTCCAGATTCAAGATATCAGAATATTGAAATATAATGAAAGTTGGTTTGAAACAATACGCCATTTGGTTTGAATGATTGCGCGAAGGGGTACGAAACTTTTTGAATTATTGGTTTTTTTAATTTTGCAAAAGTGGTTTGAATCGTTTTGCCGTGCTGGTTTGAACCATTTTGTCGCGCTGGTTTGAACCATTTTGTCGCGCTGGTTTGAATAGTTTTGAAAAACACTGTACTAGGTCTTAGAGGCAGGCGCGCTGTTTAGGTGTCTGGTCGGTGGCTGGTTGATATTTGCAGAGAGGCTTAAACATTCCTCAATAGGTAGGCAACTACCTCTGCCGGATCTGACAGTTTTAAATGCTATACTTAGACATGCATCTATGAGACTGACTTATGACTAACTTATGAGACTAAACTATATCTTCAACAGCTAGAATGTCTCTCTGGACTGTACTCCTCAGTTATTAAAAGGACAACCTGATGTACCTTCAACAGGGAACATGAGGAGTTAACTAATCTACTACTACTACTACTACTACTACTACTACTACTACTAATACTACTATTACTACTACTACTACTAATACTACTACTACTATTACTACTACTACTACTACTATACTACTACTAATACTACTATTACTACTACTACTAATACTACTACTACTACTACTACTACTACTACTACTACTATTACTACTACTATACTACTACTACTACTACTACTAATACTACTAATACTACTACTATTACTACTACTATACTACTACTAATACTACTACTACTACTGGACCAGACGATTAGGTTGACTTGAGAATCAATAAATTTGGGTGCAAAGCATGTTCATGTTACTGTATCCAGATAAAACAAAGGGTATTGTTGAAGAGAAGAATAATATGTACAGTGTTTTTCAAAATTATTCAAACCAAGAAGACAAAATGTTTCGAACCAAGAAAGTAGAATGGTTCAAACCAAATGGCGTAATGTTTCACACCAACTTTTATTAGAATTCAATATTCCGAAATTTTAAATCTGGAGCATTAAACCTGGAGGTTTAAATCTGGAGGATTGCCTCATATGTACTACATTTGGGACAAAAGTCTTGCAGTATTAATCAAGGGTGAAAAACGGACGGAACTGAACTGATTTCCTTGTTTTCCTGCATACAACAACTTGTCCATTTGGTTTGAAAGACTGTGCTTAAGGTTACAAAACATTTTGTTGCGTTGGTTTGAAGAGTTTTGAAAAACACTGTACTGTTGAGCGTTCGCATATACCCTTGCATAATCTGGAATTGTTATGACGTTGACTTCCAATAACTCTCTCAAATACGGTAATTCAGTATCAATCTTAGATCGCTTATATTCTTCTTTAAACTAGATATCAGTGATCTATTCTCTCAATTGATGCCCTTTCAAATACGATCGGGATCCCAGATATTCATATATATTTAAATATATTTATATATATAAAAATATATTTAAATATTCATATATAAATATTTCTTCTTAGAAACCATTCCTGCATACAATCCAGAGTTCATCCCTTTCTGGAGCCCCAATCGGAACCATTCCGATTGTTTCAGCTATTTCTATTCTTTGATTCCAAGGACCAAGCTTATCTCTTATACACAGGATACTACCTTCGGAATGTCATACATTGTCATGCATGCTTAGTAATACACTCATCATGCACACTGCCCGGTTTCATCTGTACATTGTATTCGTAGACACATGTGAGTCTGGCTCATCTGCCCAATTCAGTAATTTCATTCCGTACTGCATATACTACATGTTATTGTGTCCGGCATACAACCTTTGTCACGGCTTACAACTTCAAAATGTACTATTCTGTAGTATGTACTATGTAGTATGTACTTAAAATAAACTCGATTGTATGTACTACTCTGTACTCTGTACTATGTACTACTGCTAGATTCTAGCTAGCGCATTTGTTACCTAATAGTCCAGTATGTAGTATGGGACTATGGACTATGGACTATGGACTATGGACTATGGACTATGGCCTATGAATAGGGGTTTGTGAAGTTAATAGAGGTAGGGCATTGTAGATATTAGAGGAGTCAGAGTCAGAGTCACTTTCAGGATAGAAGCCGGCTCGGCTTGGCCATAGGAGTATCTCCATTGTCATTCTGTACATATCGCGTGCAGCATGCAGCGAAAAAGCAGTTTCTCCCGACACCATCCAATGAATTGACCAACAATTTTTGACTCTGTTGTTTTGAGATTTGACTCTGTTGTTTGGAGGTAGACTCAGTTGTTTCAAGATCAACTCAGTTGTTTCAAGGTAAACTCAGTTGTTTCAATGAAGACTCAGTTGTTTTGGGGTACACCGCGGAATTTGACGTATTTTTGGATCTCGTTTTTGGTTATGAGCCATGGTCACATCTTTCACCCGAATCCCACCTCCGTCCTCCAATACTTCATGTAGGGATATAGGGGTCATGCAGTCCTCTATTTTTATTCACAATTACCCAACTTTTTGCCCCAAAGTCTTTGTAGTCCCAAAAGCCTTGCACACTTCATACATCGCATTGATTAATGCCCTGTATCACGTATATAACCCGGGCTCCCGAAGCAAACCATTTCATACTCCAGGAACTAACATACCATGAACCCCCTTCTTCTGATTCTGGCTTACTTTCTTGCTGCCGCCTCGCTTGATTCATTTGGTACCTTCTATGCCGAAGTGGATGGCACATATAAGCGACTCACGGTTGTGAGTTCGGCGCCATTTGACTGGGTCACTATTGGTGACTCTAGGTTCCCTCCCGCACCCATATTTACCATTAAAAACGGGATTGCCAGGGTAGCGGGCAAAGACAACCAGATTCTTGGAATATCCCACAATTTGTTGGTGTTGGGTGACAAAACAAATGTCACGCCTTTTAAAGTGGAACTAACGAATACCTCTATGGTTCTGAATTTTGGAATTTGCCAGTGTACTCCTTCAAAACTCAGCCGTCTAGACCTGAAGAAGAAAAATAAACTGGTTTCAGAAGGGTACAAGTGTTTTCAAAGAAAAATCTACTTCTTGAATCCTGCCGAAGTGGAGTCACTCCAAAGGTCTGACAAACGAAAGAATCATGGGGACTGAACAAACCACTAGGTGTTTGAGGAGCTGGCACCGAGTCTCCACCAACACCTTACTGAGTAACTTCCAAGACCCCACCAAGTCTGTTTTGCCTGGGTCCTTGTCAGAAAGTTTGTCTTTGTCTTCTTACCTTGATTAGCGGTCACATCGGATTCATCTAACTGAATGTTATCTTTGATTTGGTTGACAGTGTCATCCTGTCTGTTTTTTTTGTTGGAATTCTTTTTGTTTGCTTCTTCAAGATATCCAAATTCAACTTGTTATCATTAGACAATTCCAACTTGGCCGCATTGTAGACTTTGTCCCGACTCTGGTTGTAGGATGAAATAGTAGCCTCAATAAGTGGTGTAGTATGCAAGTCCATACCATAGTATCACTCACAGATATGTAGGACACACCGTAATAGTATAGTAGTCCTGTGGTATTGTAGTAGTAGTCCTTGTACAGTAATCCTGTAGGATTGTAGTAGTAGTCCTTGTACAGTAGTCCTGTAGGATTGTAGTAGTCCTTGTATAGTAGTCCTGTAGGATTGTAGTAGTCCTTGTATAGTAGTCCTGTAGGATTGTAGTAGTCCTTGTATAGTAGTCCTGTAGGATGTAGTAGTCCTTGTATAATAGTAGCAGTCCTGTAGTAGTAATCGTCGTAGCTGTTAGATCCAAGAAGAGCCGGGCTCTGTCCATAGAGGTATTATGAACCCCACGCCATTTGATCCTAACAATGGCCATTGCACAAGGCCATTCCAACGCCGTATAATGTTGAGTCCTGTACAATTACAACCACTGTTAGACTGCTGAGTTTAGCCCATATACCCCTCCAGTGGAAGCTTACATAAGTAGCACAGAGTCCTCCTTTGAGAAACCATCAACAAATAAAATAACTTAGTACCTTAACGTTACAACCAAGATACAACAGTAGCAGTAGTGTAGTAGTCCTGTAGTTCTGTAGTTCTGTAGTTCTGTAGTTCTGTAGTTCTGTAGTTCTGCAGTTCAAAACTTCTGTAGTTCTGTAGTTCTGTAGTTCTGTAGCTCTAAGAGTACTAGTCCGCTCTTTTTGTTTATTAGTGAAAGATTAATGCTTCAAAAAAAGTGGGGATGCGGTGCTTTATATATTCGCAGCCTCTGGCTCCTGCATGGGTGGAGGCTGCAAATAAACTGGGCGGGGTGAGAAGGGCGAATGAATATAAAAGCCACTCCCCCCGCCACTTTTTCGCAACACTTTTTTCATTGCAAATTTTTACTGCCAGGTATTTTATTCTGGATGCTCGAACCTCTCTCCATACTGAGTGACATAAAGTCATTGTGTGACATACAATAATGAAAGATAACAATACACTTTCCAATAATGAAAGATACCAATACACTTTCCAATAATGAAAGATATCAATACTCTTATGTTAGATTCTTGTTGTAACGTTAAGTACTAAGATGTTTTTATTCGTTGATCGTTCTTCAGAGAGGAGCCAGTACGGCTTATATAACAATTGAAGAGAAACGCGGGATCGAAAAACTCTTCACCAAAACAATGGTGATGATTGTTCTGGCATATTCAGAAAAGGCCGCCATAGTACCTTGTCATTGTTGGCCAAACGCTGTGTTACGGCGTTTTCAATGGCCCTTGTTAGTGTCGGGCAGAGTGATTTCATAATAACTCCAGAGGTAGATCACTACCTATGATGGATCTGCCTGACAACTTTTGTACATTTGGTAAAGACATTTGAGATGTGAGTCAAAGATTGGTGTCAACCCTATTCAGTTGGAGGTGGATACAATACCAGGTCTTCTAAGCCAAACCTATTTCTCGTGCAATTTTCCAAACAACTTTTTTAACTGGATTCGGAATGTTCCGTTGCCGGACCATTTTAGTGGGGAGATCCACCTTTTGCCTGATTAAACAGCTGTTTCTTCCATGATTGACGAACAACTCTCTATTCCACAAGCACTTGCTGGGGCAACTCTTCACAGGGACTTGCTACGACACCTCGCCCATTGGAAATCTTTGGATTGACCAAAGCCAGAATGGAACTTCTTTCTGACACCATACGTCAAGTTTAAGACGGAGTTAAAGCCATGTATAGGTTTCTTTATTTCTTTATTTCTTTATTTCTTTATTTCTTTATTTCTTTATTTCTTTATTTCTTTATTTCTTTATTTCTTTATTTCTTTATTTCTTTACTGAGGAATCTCAAGCACAAGCTTACCCTTGGTTCTGCGCCCCTCGAGGTCCTTGGTGGCTTGCTTATACTCAGAAAGTGGATAAGTCTTGGAGATATCAAGACTGACGCTTCCGTCCTTCAACAGCTTGGCCAAGAGCTCGGTGTACTCGTTCCACTTCTCCTTGGTGTTGACGTAGCCAAACACCAGCGGACGCACCAACTTAGTGTTCTTGGCTGTCAAACGCGCAATATTGAAAGGTGGAATTGGTCCACTGACAGCTCCGTAGCACACAATGGTACCGTTCTGACCAATGGATGCCAATGATGACTCGAACGAGTCCTTTCCAACACCATCAAAAGCAGCAGCAACTCCTGCTCCGTTGGTGATTTCCTGCGCTCTCTTGCCGACATCCTCGCTCAGCTTAACCAAGTACTCGGCTCCCAATTCCTTGGCCACGGCAAGCTTCTCGTCAGTCGAGGCCACAGCAATCACATGGGCTCCCAAGGACGATGTGTAACGCGTCAAAAGACGGCCCACACCTCCAGCTGCAGCCCAGATCAACACAAAGTCGCCCTTCTTCACGGAAGATGCCTCTCCCACAAAGGTAAGAGCAGTCAAGCCTTGCAACAAACCACCGGCCCAAGACTTAAGGTCTGCGTCGTCTCCAGACTCCAACTTGCGGATTTGCAAGTGGTTCTCGTCAATCTTGACATACTGAGCATGCGTGTGCTCGCCAAGGTAAGCCACAGCATCACCAACCTTGTACTTGTTGACCTTTTCTCCAACAGCAGCAACAACACCTGCAGCCTCACGACCAAAGATGTAAGGGAACACCGTGGGGACGAGACCTGGGTATGTGCCCTGGCGGAAGTAGGTGTCAATGAAGTTAACACCCGAGTATTTGTTCTTGATGATCACATCAGTTGGGCCGGAGATTTGAGGCGACTCAACGTCAGCGTACTGGATAGCATCAGCCAGCTCGGAGACCTCGTCAACATAAGCAGCCTTTTGGGTTTGTGGAATGGACATTGTGGTTTCAGAACAAAGTATAAGAGGTATAAAAAAGTGAAAAGATGAATGTAATCACACAATTGAGGATATAAACGTTTTTATAATAGATCAGAAAATTGAAGAGGGCAATCCAAGGCCCAAACAAGGGTCTTATATAGACCGTAGCTCGGGTACATTAGTAATGCAGGTTGCTCATAACTATGGCTTGACACGGGGCCGCACCACGGAGATGCGCAAGTGCGGAGGAACGCGCATTCGGAGATACAACAAACAAAGTAACCCCGAGATGCATTGCTGATGCCGGTTCCCAATTAGGCATGGCTGCTATGCCTCCGCTGAAAAATCCTTCTCACCTGACCAGGTTGAAACGTGGCAACTGAAACATGCAAATAGACACTATGTTCCATGCGCATTTTGGTTGCTATCTTGATTTGCTTCCTTAGCGCCAGACCAACCATGACCACCCCCTTTAGCCGTGTCCACAGTCTTAGCCGCATTATCACTGATTATTGGCCACAGTCCATGGCTGCATGATCCAGATCATTGGTCTAAACTTTGGCCGAGTCGGCACACTCCTTAGCCACACTCCTTGGCACCCCTCGAAACCTCTTCGAACCCCTTGGAACCCCTTGAAACCACTTGGCTGCTTTAATTGTGGGGCTTGTTTCTGGACCCCACAAGCAGTCATTAAGTATGGGACTCGGTTAAGGGCAGGTGCAGAGGTTTATATAGCTGATATAGGGGTGGTACAAACGGGAAGATACTGGTCTAGAATGGTCCTGCTTGGTTCAGATTGGTCCAGATTGGTCCTGCTTGGTCCTGCTTGTCCAAATTGGTCCATGGGACTAATACTGGTCCACTCCAACGTGTCTACAGTTATGCATGTGTCACGACCCGGAGTTATGCCATACTGTGGGCCGTGCCCCCCACCCTTGGTCCTGAAACTGGACTACAGCAACATAAGATTAATGCTTGCATGTACATGCATGCAGCTGGCCGCGCGATAATGTCCCCAAGCTTTAAGGTTAAAACATGTCTCGGCTGTGCTTCATAATCGATTGTTCCCTTCATAACCTATTGTCCAGCTAAAGAACCTGGTGGTTATGGACACATGCAATAGGGAACGAAAGCGCATTCGATCGCACAATGTTGACGCATCTCGTGCATGGCGTGTTGTCATTGTGCAGAAACTGCTCGCGCAGCAACTCCACCCAGAACTATCAACATCGGCACATATGTTTCAGATTCCGAGTCGCACCTCCTCGTCATGCATCGGTTTCCCCTCTTTGTATACTAGTATCTCCTCTTGTATACTAGTATCCCCTCTATAAAAGATTGTGATTCCCCCTTTATACCTCTCTGTAAGAATTCCGTCTCTATGATAATGAGATCCCCTCTATAAATGAGAGTGATCCCTCTCTAATGACTAGTCATTGAAATCGTGTGGCATTGAAATCGACCTTGTCAAGAAATTGGCATTGGAATTGATATCGTTGGGGTTTCATGACAATGGTAGTGGCTGAGAGTGGGAGAATTTTACATACCGCTAGAAATAGCCGTCCAGCTCTACACTTGGATTCAATTGTGCTGCAATATTATTACCTCCACTAGCAAGAATCTTGAAGATAAATAGGTGTCTCGGATTTCTTTCAATTACAAGCAAAGTTAGTGCCTACTCACTGAATACTGGCTATAGTAGCGAAGATCCACGAGCTTACGCGAGAAAAAGCAGGTACTTCTTGAGCTCAGTGAATTCCCAAAATGTTGGACAGCAGACACTAGAGTGATTTTCCTTTAGCCTTTGAATTGAGGGACACGGACTGGACAAACTTATATTGAACTTAAAAGACCCCAATTGTTATAGGTAAGAACCATATATAAGCCAGATCTAAGTGTATAAACCATATATATATATAAATATGTGTGTGGGGTTGTGAGAGTTTGGCTCGGGAAGTTTGAACAGCCTATCACCAGTACTAACTAGAAAGTCCAAAAGGAACGCGTCCCAGGTATCTACCAAGCCCATGATATTAAGTGATGGTGTTGACTGAAGTGACGGAACCAAAGCAAATGTAACTAGATCAAGGATTTCTTGGCCTGTTTCTTTAAATTAAACAGTCCTATAACTATGTTCATTTATTGATGGATCTAAGAATGTTTAACCTGGATAAAGCTCTGTAAACTTGAGAAGAAGAAGAGAAGAAGAGAAGAAGCTGAGAAGAAGAGAAGAAGAGAAGAAGAGAAGAAGGAAGGATTCAATTCAGTCAAGAAATGGTACGAAGACTGAAACTGTACTTCTCTTAATGTACTCACTATATCAAGCTCAAGACTGATAAGACTCAGACTCTCTTAACATGGATTCAAGACCCAAAAAGCTGAAAGACTCAGCAGACAGTTCATATGACTTTTTATAAGGCATATGACTCACGAGAAGACTGACAAAAAATACTCAAGAAGTGGATTTAATTAATCTACCAATAATACTCTCAGTTGGTCTGGTCAGTCTTAATCTCCTATGACTGCCATGCATTGTCAGAATCTATCTATCTGTCAGAGTCTCTATCTGTCTGTCAGGGTCTATCTCTCTGTGTGAATCTATCTGTCAGAGTCTATCTGCCTAGGTCTATCTGTCTATGTCTATCTGTCTATGTCTATCTGTCTATGTCTATCTGTCTATGTCTATCTGTCTATGTCTATCTGTCTATGTCTATCTGTTTAGGTCTATCTGTTTAGGTCTATCTGCCTGTGTGAGTCTGTTACTGCTGAGTCTTTCATCCCAGTCTGGTCAGTCTGGTTTCGTGCATTTACTTATGGCCTTGGGCATCTTAGACTCTAGAGTGACATTGATCAGTGAATTGACATCAGCTATACTTTAGCATTGTTTCTTGAGTACCCTTTCTTGAGTACCCTTTATTTCCTTCACATTAACTATTGGTTCAACAATATCATTAAATGCAATCATAACTTCCCGTCGCTGTAGTAAGGCAGATACACAGCTCGGGAACAGCTCTGAAACAGCTCTATGTACAATAGAGAAGGGTTTGGGTTGAACATGGGTATTTCTGGACATAATGTTAGGTGACTGCATTGAAGACCTGGTTTGCCTTCTCAGCCTCAAACAGTATCCATACCATAGTTCATCTCCATCTCCATCTCTGAATGTTCATTGATCGATTCACATCGATTCACTCCGTCTTGTCATCAATTCATCTCCATCCCATGACTCATTACTTGGTATTCATGATGGAGTTTCTTCGTTTCCATTCATTCCATTTGATGGAACCAGGGATTTCTTTCATCCATTTTTTCATCCATTCATTCATCTATTCTTTCATCCATTTCTTTCATCCATTTCCTCCATAATTCCAACCACCCATGTCTTTTTATCCATAATTCCATTTCATGTAATTATGGATTTCTTATGGATTTTATGGATTCATCACCTCCGCATCAGCGGCCCTTTCTGTCTGATCCGTCTTTCCACCCTGGCTTATTCTCATCTCATACAACCGCACCTTCTTCCGGATCCGCTTCAACTGCCATTTGATCGGCAAGAACGGAATGTACCCGTTGCGCTCCTCCACCATCTTGAGCCGCAACCATCCAGACACGAACATCCAGTACCCGATGTACAGGTACACACTGCCATAAGTGGCGGTATTGGTCCAGCCCACAATGGCATTTGCCACCATCCACCAGCCATCCTTCAAGCCGTTGCAGCAGTTCACGTGCCAGATGGTATTGGCCACGTCATAGGAGCCTGGCCCGCTACCGGTTTCGGAAACGTCCAACCCACCACACCGACGTACGTACTGTTCCAACTCCAAGAACCACACGCCTCGGCTCATAAGCCCAGCACTCACCACATACAAGAAACACGTCAGGCAGATGAGAAAGTACTGGAGCGACATCTTGTTGCCTCCTTTGTAGAGGGAGAGGCCGATTCCTGCGCCTAGCAAGACTCCACATAAAACAGCCAATGGCAATGAACTCAAGGGTTGGCTCATACCGATTCCACCAATGAACACCACAGCTTCAAGGCCTTCACGGAGAGTAGTCACAAAGGGTAAGATGGCCAAGAAGTATTTCTTGCTGAACTTCTCGCGTCCACCTCTTCCACCTCTTCCGAGAAGTCCACCTCTTCCTCCGCTTTCATCTCTTCCTCCTTGTTCTGCACCCTCACCTTCTGGGCCAGCACCTTGACCAGCACCCTCAGCTTCACCGTCTGCCAATACTTTGCCGTGGTTTTCGTTTGCATAAGCATCACCGAGTTTGATCCACCACTTGATTTTCATCACCTTGTTGATGCGTAAGAGTCCCACGCCCATGATTGTAATGATTATACTGGAGAGAAGCGAGAAAATTCCCTCCCAAAGTCTTTCCGTGTATGACCACAAATCGGTCTCAATGAAGTAGAAACACCCAATGAACACAAGCCCAATGACAAAACAAATGGCTAGACCCAAGATAGCTCCAAGCCACACCTGAAGCCGTAAACCCTGGTTGATTTTGCGGATCTGGGCGTTCTTGGCCGCCTGTGCTTCATCTATGCCACTTGGCTCTGTGTCCTGGTCTTCAACTGAAGGGGGTTCTCTCTTGTTGATGAACGAAAGAAGCACCGAGATGATGATCGCGGTCTCCAACGTCTCCCGAAGGATGATGAAGAAGATCTGGATCGAGAAATATCGTGACACGTCCACCATTATGTAGTTGGTTAGATAGATGGGAATTTGTCCCGGTGCGTATAAGCGACGAAGTGGATGTCGCGTGACTAAAGTCACGTGTATGGTCACGTGATAATCATTTTTTTGGTCATATGCACACTTTCACGTGACATCCTTGACTGGACCACTTCCTCTATTTGATTCTCCGAGCTAGTGTGCTGAGTCGCTCGTACTTACTGCTGACCAAGCGTACAAGGGTCTCTAAGTCACCCCTTTGAGTGGCCTCGTAAAGCGAAGCAAACGCCCCCCGTCGGTGTTCCTCATCGATAGATAGAACTCCCTGCGGCAGCTCGAACATGAAGTGGAAGTTTTTCACGTCCGTTTCCGCTACGTCTTCTGCAGCCAGATTCAACTCCTTTTCGAGTCGGAGCAACTTGTAATTGGTGAACTTGAACTTAGCAAAAATGTGGATTTTGCGGATCATCCGGAACCATGGGTAATCGGTAGTCCATAAGTTTTCCACGTCCTGGTTGTAGGAGTCAAAGACTTGGGCCTGTAGAATAATCTCATGAAGCAATGCCTTTGTCTGGACCAAAATCTGGCCAAAAGTCACTTCTTCCATTGTCGTGTTCCAGGCTTTAATATCCGACAAAAGCGTCTTCCCAACACATTCTCTGGAAACGTTCTGGTGGGTCCACGAAGCCAAGGTATCTTCATTCGAGGAAGTGAAGTCATGGAAAAACTCTTGCACCTTGCCAAAGTAGCTTATGGTCTTATACTCCACCACCTCGTGTTCTCCGAGCGAGAGCGTCAAGAGCCCTATAAACCTTACAAGCAGCCCATGCAATTCAAGCAAAGGGTCCACGTGTTTGGTCACCCAATCAAGGTTGTAGTAGTTGGACTCCGGAATATATGTGCTCTCGTTGAATGCCGGATTGGGGGCATAACTGACACTGACGACGGGCGTATCCTTTGAGAGCTGGAAAACGCCATGGTCCAGGCCCAAGCTATTGCCCAATTTGTTGTTGATGTGAGCTTTGTCCTGCATGGCCCATAAATTCCAGAGGGAGGTTTCTTCAGAAGAGCTGGAATCGAGATCAAAACCAATATCCAGATCAAAATCCAGATCAAAAATCTCCTCCATTCTTTTTTCTTCCAAGTACTTCGAGTTCCGGGGGAAGGGAACAGACTTAGCTGTAGTTCGTATCACGTGATTAAGTAATGGATTGGCGTCCACTGTCAAGTGACTTCCCGTGACCACATCGAGATCGAGGTTGATATAAGCAAGAACGGGAAGATTGGGCTTGAACACTTGAACATCTTCAGTACTTGCCGAAGAACCAAGAGCTCCACTTCTAGAAGCATCCCAAAATGCAAACCGGATAGTCCGGAGCGGCCGCCACCCGTACATCTTCAAGTACTGGAAGCGGCGCATGAGCTCGAGGAGAATGGCTTGTCCACTGGACGGATTGGCGGAGGTCAAGGTGTCCCGTGATGCCCCGATGACAATTTCGGCATCGTTGAGTACTCCTTCAATCGTAGCAAAGATGTTGGTAGCATTGAGAGTTTTTTGCGCAAGGACGACGGAGATTTCTAGCTCAAGTGTGTCTTCATCTGGAGTAGGGCCATATTTCCAGTATGCAAATTGGCCCAGTGATCTCAAAGTGTCCAAAACAGGCTTGATTTGGCGGGAACTCACGGGCATATGCAGATGAGGCGTCAGCAGGCGATAGGCTCTTGAAATGGAATGAGTTTCCGTTTCATCATAGACCAAAACCGCCGCACAACCAAATTTCTCTGCATAAGTGACTTTACTTTTCAAGGAGTAGTCTGAATCAAGTGGCGAATGGGAAAAGATGATGATCTTGCCCCGGATATCTATGTCCGAGCTTCGGAGACGGTCTAGATCGCTGGGTCTGCCGTGATGTGCATACACGTAGGTTCCAGAGACAGAACCATTGGCGGAAAACACAAAGAAAGCCGGAGTTGGCGCCAACGGTTCTTTCAAATTGGCCGAGTAAAGAATTCTGCCAGTTTTGGTATCCTTAAGCCGCATACACAGCGAGTGAGGGTTTAAGAGCGATTCAGGAAGTGCATAAGAGGCTGATTCCACGTCGTAATTCATTCCCCGGATCAGGCGAAATAAGAACTCCGAAGCTTCCGGCGCCTCAGATGCCGCCAAGGCCAAGTCGTGTTTGGAATTGACATTTCCAAGCTCTCCAAGCCAATTTAGTAGGTTTTTCTCAATGGTCAGGCCATCAATATCGGGTTTGCCGATCTCCAGCTGCACCAAAAACATCCTCTTGACGTCAGTTTTGGTAAGGCGGAGGTTATTCCAGCGGCGAAAGTCCCGGCTGGGCGACGTCCGGGGGAGAAACGAGAGTTGGACGGCAACTATGAGGACAATACCAAGAGCAAAGAGCTGTACAAAGCGGCGGGCCACATTTGGTTTCAGCGGTTCGTTTGTCCGGGCCACGGGTGTCCGGTCACCTTCAGGGGCTAAAAGCGGGATCTGTTCCGATTCTGGAGCCACCATTATTAGTATTCAGGAGTAATTCACCGGTCGCGTGAGATAAAGTGGATTAGACTAGAATAGGGGATATTGTGGTGTTGCACTATGGATAGTGTGGAATAATGTATAGATCAGTATGGAGTAGGTTATATGGAGCAGTAATATGGAGTAGTAGTGTTGGAGTAATGTAGTATGTAGTAATACAATAGTATAGTATAGAGCGTATAATGTAGTAGGGAGCGCGCCAGTGCGATAAGGTGGCTTGGGGCATACAAATAGTGAGCGTTCGCAAGCTGTTTTCGCAACCACTTTTCCCCCCATATTTGCCCCCATATATATACCCATTCGCACTGTTACAGCTTGATGAAACACGGAGACTGCAACCCTCATGCATCCTGTAGAATCTGAAACAGCCCCCTATTGCATATGCATGTACGTTGAAGTTTCAGATGAACTGCAATGCACACTTGCGGGGGGTTGGAGGAAGGCTGTAGTGGGGTCATTTCTGCAATCCGTCGCTCCCGAAATCTGGGTATATAATAAGAGGGATATCCCCCGTGCCCTTGGGTGAATCACGACGTACTCGCCCCTTGGAATTGGAAAAAGTTTGTAAATGTGAATAGCATGCTTGATTGTATACGATTTGACTACAATTTGAGTAGTTCCAGTTGAAGGAGAGACTCATCTTGCTATAGTGGATTTAAGAAACAATGCTTGGTCAGTTAGTGGCTTATCTCTGTTGTCTTTTGTGATGTGTGATATATACGTCGCCGGTGTGTCAAGAGAGGATCCTCACTTAAGTGGTGAAGCTCGTTCATACTGACGACGCTGGAGTTGAGGGTTGGTGCCCAGTAACATGGGATCTGATGGTTTCCGATTCTGATCACAAAGTCCGGCTTTGGTATGGACCTTGATTCCAGTGTGGATACATATGAAGCCAAGTGATATCAAGGTTCTCGGTGATGTCAGTGTCGGTCTCGAGGATGAACTTGTTGTGAGTATCAGTATTTCACAATTGCCTCCTGCAGCTTTATCCATTAATGTCTGAAGCGCATTGAGCCAACTTAGCGGACCGTTTCGCCTTGAACACTGTCTCATAGTCCTTCATTGTATAGGCGGCCATATTCTTGTGTGGGTTATGGGGATCAAACTTTGGACAATTTTGGACCGCATGGCCCTTTTGAATACAATTTTCGCATAATCCCAGCTGCCGGATTCTCTTTATCATCATGTTGGCCCAATGAGACAATACTTCATAACTAGAATTGGGGTTATTCTGAGTGACACCGTTTGTGGCTCTAGCTTTGGGGTTGTTCTGAGTGATACCAGGTGTGGCTCCAGCTTTGGAGAGGAGGCGAATGCCGGAAAAGTCACTGCCCACTTTTCTACCATTCAAAAGTTTCTGGATCTTCTGGTACACTTCGTCCGACACCTCTATTTCGCATGCGTCTCTTATTTGTGTGGGCTGGCTGACAATTATCGGGTGGAGCTCTTTGGCGAATCTAGTGATGATATCCTTGGTTACCCCATGGGCGACATCAATTTGGTTTTTTTCTAACCACCATTTGATCTGCGCATTCGTCTCCGTAGGAAAGAAAGCAAAGATACTTACAATTATGGAGTCCACATTCGTTTGATATAATTTTTCGATCCGTTCAGCTTCTTGAAGAATGATGGCCAATCCGTCCATTGTGCGTCCCTTCCATGCCAAACATAAAGTTGATAAGACTGCACAGTCCTTGCCTCTGGCGAAAATCAAGTCGCCCACCGATGATCGGTGCAGCATTTGACTTTTGTGCTTTAACTTATGTTCTTGTATCTGTTATGATACAGGGAAATATAAGTTGTACCTTGCAAGATCGAGGCACGATATGAGTGTGAAGTGGGTGAAAACTCTTCATTGTCAGTATTACGCTCATAATATCAGAGGCCTGCACACAACGCGTCCACCAAGTGCCTTACTCCGTACAAGCAACTCATTGACAGGAGTCCCTATTATTTGTCTTGTCTTTTTGTCATTTCATTTGTCTTAATCAAATTGGAGAGATATGTTGATTTCCCGGACTAAGTAAAAGATCAATGGATGCAATGGATGGAATGAAACACAGGAGTTACAAGAGTTTTGTTATCTGCAGGATCAGATGCTCATCGGCCTTGATCAGCATTAATATGGAGTCTACTAATCAGTCATACGAATAACCGTTGGAGTTAGTGGTGGAAGTGATGGTAGTGACCAATTGTATGAACAAGTCAATGGGATAAATTCAAGTCATGTCTGTTTATCATGGTACAGGAATTGGATTTGATTATGGACGTGGATAGCGAAGACCTGCTAATTTTTGTTTTAAACTCTCCTGTTTGGTTGTTAATGACAGGGCACCGATTTGACCAATCTATTCAGCCAAATCTATATTGTGGAGCTCTGGCTATAGTGAGTCCACGAGTATAGATCTTGTGAAATGTCAAGGATCTTGTATATACCACTAGAACTAAGTGGTATCCATTCAAAAGTGGTGAAGCATACCAAAGTGGTGATTTAATACGAGGAATTCGTACAGTTAAACAATGCCATGATGGAGCATCGATGGATGAACGCGCCACTAAAGGAAACACTCGGGGATGATGAAGATGAATGAAGTACACTCTTTTCATCCTCTTCAATAAAGACAACTCTCTTATCCAAAGTGAAGTCGGGCTCATCGGAATTTCGATGCCTTTTAACGACAAGATAGTCAAAGTCAGAATGACATAGTTCATTCTGAGTACAGAGTACAGAGTACAGAGTACAGAGTACAGAGTACAGAGTACAGAGTACAGAGTACAGAGTACAGAGTACAGAGTACAGAGTACTTTGAATGATTGAAGCAGTGGACACGGCAAGAAATAGCGCAGTGACATTGCTCGAAGTGACAAGCACCTTCCACACTACATTTACATTGCTTTGCATATCTCAGACGTGATGGAGACCTCTGTGGGTTCAAGTTTTACTGATCTTCGTGACGTTGAAAGAAATTGAAAAGGGTACACGGATACAATACGGTGCAAGAAAAAAAGAGTATATTCTGGTTCTTCTGCTCCCAATGAGATTACTGAAGATACTTTGTTACTAAGATGTTTCCAACAGAACAGTCACAAGGGATCTCAACTGAAGAGTAATTTGATGACATTAACTCTTTTGTTCCATTTCCAAATAATTCTTTCAAGGGGATTCTACCGGAGGGTTATCCTCTGTAGAATGTGAACTATACGAAGAAGATATCTTTACGGCTATGAATAAGCCAATAGTGGAGCAGGGACACGATTATATACATCAGAGCTGTAGAACTGTAGAACTGTAGAACTGTAGAACTGTAGAACTGTTGAACTGTAGAACTGTAGACCTATAGAACTATAGAACTGTAGAACTGTAGAACTGTAGAACTGTAGAACTGTAGAACTGTAAAACTGTAGAAACAAAAATACAATAGACAGTAGAGATTATATACAGCAGACATATTATTAGTCACAACAGCGTACAATAGAAGACAAGTGGAAGTCATCGGTAGAGTAATAGAAACAGTATCAATTACATTCTAGTACCGTTACTAAACCAGTATGATATTCTGTCCGATTTTAGTCCATGGGGATTTGGAAAGCCAACCACACCACATAGTAACAACTGGCTGAATACACTGACTCCCCCCACCAACTACTTAAGCAGCCTAAATCCTCCTTCTGAGGTATCATCAACAAAAAAAAATACTAAACAGAGTACCTGACGTGATAACAAGAATCTAACACATTTATTTTACAGTTTTGTTCAATATTCAAACCAGCGTGACAAAATGTTTCGACTCAACAAGACAAAATGGTTCAAACCAACGTGACAAAATGGTTCACATCAACTTTCATTAGAATTCAACATTTTGAAATCTGAAATCTGAAATCTGGAGAATTGCCTCATATGGTACTACATTTGGAACAGAAGTATTGCAGTATTAATCAAGGGTGAAAAACGGAGGGAACTGAACTGGTTTCCTCTTGTTGAGAATGAGCAATGACTGATCATTCCAGAAAAGGAAGGTAGGCTCTCTTTGGAAAGTAAAGAGTGTGCTACGCCTTACTTTGGTGATTCTTGGTAAAGGTTTAGCTCCAGCATGGAATATGTTGAAGAAGGTTTAGCTTTAGTGAAAGACTGAAGACTGAAGGTCTAGCAGAGTTCTTGGACTATATAAGTTGGAACTCTGCTCCAATCCAAGTGTTAATTAATTAATCAGAATATTATCTGGGAAGATATCATGATGTCTTCTACTCCCAGACCTACCAGGAACAGCCAGACCCACCAGGAACAGCTCTCATGTAACTCCTCAAGTATACACATACCTTGATGAGACTATGAACTTTATGTTCAGCAATAAGTATACACCTCTGGATTGTACTCCATGGCTATTGAAATAACCTCCTGATGTACCTACTATAAATGTTCAATTGGTGTTAAATTCTCTACATTGAATGTTGGAAAACGGTAACAAGGTGAACGCACTCAGTATCCCCAATGGTTTGTAGAGATAGCACGGTAACAAGCACCTATTCATATGCACCTGTTCTTGATTTGAACTGTGGTTATTACAACCGCCTGATTCCGTAAAGGTAGACCTCCCACATATATAAGGGAGTCTGGATCATATCCATCGTTTAAGTAACTCAATAAAAAATCATCTGTCTGGAGTATACCAAGATGTCTCCAAAGACCTGACCCACCAATACTTCAATGGACACTGACAGCTCTAAATCTTCCTCTCTTGAAGTAAACACTCCTGAAGTAAACATCCTTGAAGTGTTTACATACCTTGACAAGACTATGAGGACAGTGTCCTTGAGTCAGTGTCCACTGGATATTATACCATGGTTAATCTATGGTACAGAGTTTCAGAGTCCTATATGAGTATCAGAGTCTTAAGATAAGTATCAGAGTCTTAAGATAAGTATCAGAGATATAAGGGAATTTTTACCATATCCATCTTTTTAAGTAACTCAATAAAATATCATCTGTCTGGGGCATATCAGTCTGGGGCAAGATACCTCCAAAAGCCAGACCCACCAATATTTCAATGCACACTAAAAACTCTTCCTCTTCCTCTTCTCTTGAAGTAAACACTCCTGAAGTAAACACTCCTGAAGTAAACACCCCTGAAGTGTTTACATACCTTGACAAGACTATGAGGAGAGTATCCCTCAGTAACTTTCCACTGGACTTTACACCATGGTTAATCTATGGTCCACCTCCACCTGGTACCGCAACTATCGTTGCGGAAGATGCGTTAAATAATCTACATTGAAAACACTGTACAGCGTTTTTCAAAAGTATTCAAACCAATGCGGCAAAACTATTCAAACCAGCGCGACGAAATGGTTCAAACCAAGAAGACAAAATGGTTCAAACCATACTAGCAAAATTAAACAAACCAATAATTCAAAAAGTTTCGTACATCCCTTAAAAGTTTTTGTATACAGGATAACAACGAAATCAATTGAGTCCCGTCCGTTTTTCACCCTTGATTGATACTGCAAGATTTTTGTCCCAAATGTAGTACATTTAAGGCAATTCTCCAGATTTAAGGTCAAGGGTACTTTCTATCCAGTTTCTGGAACCACTCTTAACCTTGACGGCGCATTGACGGTGATCTTCACCTATAAAAAACCTTCATCCCGATCCGGCACACTTAACTGTACTGGATAACTATGTAATTAATCATGAAGAGGGGGAGGGGCCAGAGATGGTGGGGTTCAGCAATGGGTTACTTGGATTACATGGGGCTAAGCGCAAGGCCCGGTTTTATTTGATGAATACGAAAAGATCACTAATAGAATAATGAATTCTAATAAAAGTTGATGTGAAACATTCTGTCTTCTTGGTTTGTTAAATTTTGCTAGTGTGGTTTGAACCATTTTGTCTTCTTGGTTTGAACCATTTTGTCGCGCTGGTTTGAATAGTTTTGAAAAAGACTGTATATAAACTATGCGCACGCTACTTTAATACTTTAATTTAGCCCTTTATTTTAGCACTACAATGGGCTATTCTAAAACACGCTCGCTCTCTCCTGCCATTCAAGGAAATCTATAAGAACAGACCAATAGAGTTTATACTATATACACTATATACACTATATACACTATATACACTCCATACTCCACCATATACTCCACCATACCCTTTACTCTCCACCATATACTTTCCTCCACCATACCCTTCACTCTCCATACTACACATTCACTCTCCACCATATACTTTACCTTCCACCATATACTTTACACTCCACCATATACTCCACCATATACTTTACTCTCCACCATATACTCCACCATATACTTTACCCTCCACCATACTCCACCATAGAACTCAGATCTCTGGGTCTAATACAGTGTTTTTCAAAACTATTCAAACCAGCGCAACAAAATGTTTCGAACCAGCACGGCAAAATGATTCAAACCACACTAGCAAAATTA
>NLAO01001998.1:0-40463 GCA_002370835.1 Metschnikowia continentalis | reverse complement strand
ACCCTGAAGCACAATACCAAAGAGAATTATTGGAGACCAACGTCATAACAATTCCAACATATTAGAGAGTTAAGGCAAAACTTCCTACACATAAGAGGCAATCGTCCAAATTTAAGATTTCAGATTTCAGATTTCAGAATATTGAATTCTAATGAGAGTTAGTTTAAACCATTCTGTCTTCTTGGTTTGAACCATTTTGTCACGCTGGTTTGAACCATTTTGTCACGCTGGTTTGAATAGTTTTGTCACGCTGGTTTGAATAATTTTGAAAAACACTGTATAAGGAGGCATTCGCGACAAACTTCTATTAGATAACTAATTCAATATCTCTACAGAGGGAGACATACCAAGATGCCTCCCAAAACAAGACCCACCAAAACTTCTCGTAGTGGTAATGAGAATCACACTACTTCAGTCTAGATGAGATTATAAGATCCATATCCTATAGCAAGAAGGGTCCTCTGGATCTTGAACCATGGTTACCCTCTACGGGCCGCCTGATTCCCCAGCACTTCTAGCTGATATGGAATTATCAAATCTACAACCAATAGTACTGTACAATAGTGCTGTACCAATAGTACTCTACAAATACTACTCTACCAATAGTACTCTACAAATACTACTCTACAAATACTACTCTACCAATACTACTCTACCAATACTACTCTACCAATAGTACTCTACCAATAGTACTCTACCAATACTACTCTACCAATACTACTCTACCAATACNTACTCTACCAATAGTACTCTACCAATACTACTCTACCAATACTACTCTACCAATACTACTCTCTACTCTAAATGCAATTGTAAAAGTCTAATAGTAATGTATAATGTATTATAGGTATGTATTTAATGTAGGTATCTCACGTGACTTGGGGATGTGAAAGGTCTCTCCAATTAAAAGACATTAATATCTAAGAGTACCGAAATGTCAACTGGAAATACCAAGGTGTTCCCAACACCAGACCATCAACATTATTTAGTGTAGAGTATATTTTTTTATTAGTGTGGAGGTACGGATGTTTACTGAGGACTTTGATGGATTTTGCGTAGTGTTTCTATTATACTGTGAATTCGCACTTGATAGACAAAATGAACCTTTTCTAAACTATTCAAACCACACTAACAAAATTAAACAAACCAATACAATATAAATGATTACATAACTCCTAACAAGTTGTTGTATACAGGATAACAAGGAAACCAGTGCAGTTCCATCCGTTTTTCACCCTTGATTAATATTGCAAGACTTCTGTTCCAAATATACAGTGTATTTCAAATCTATTCAAACCAGCGCGGCAAAATGTTTCGAACCACACTAGCAAAATTAAACAGATCAAGATTTCAAAAAGTTTCGTACCCCTTCACATAGTCTTTCAAACCAAATGGACAAGTTGTTCCGTCCGTTTTGACCATTGATTGGTATTGTAAGACTCCCAAATGTAGTACATATGAGGCAATCCTCCAGATTTAAGATTTCAGAATATTGAATTCTAATAAAAGTTTGTGTGAAAAATTAAGCCATTTGGTTGAAATACTGTACGAAGGGGTATGAAACATTTTGTCTTCTTGGTTTGAATCATTTTGTCGCGGTGGTTTGAATAGTTTTGAAAAACACTGTACTATGTTTAGGACAAAAGTCTTGCAGTATTAATCAATGGTGAATCACGGACAGAACTGAACTGAACTGGGTTTTCTTGTTATCCTGTATACAACAATTTGTTAGGGGTGTACGAAACTTTTTGGATTATCGGTTTGTTTAATTTTGTTAGTATGGTTTGAATCGATTTGTCGTGCTGGTTTAAACCATTTTGTCTTCAGTGTTTTTCAAAACTATTCAAACCAGCGCGACAAAATGATTCAAACCAGCGCGTCAAAATGGTTCACACCAGCATGACAAAATGTTTCGTACCCCTTGGCAAAGTCTTTCAAACCAAATGGACAAGTTGTTGTATACAGGATAATAAGGAAACAGGGTTCAGTTCCGTCCGTTTTTCACCCTTGATTGATATTGCAAGACTTCTGTCCCAAATGTAGTATATAAGAGGCAATCTTCCAGATTTAAGATTTCAGGATATTGAATTCTAATAAAAATTGGTGTGAACCATTCTGTCTTCTTGGTTCGAAACATTTTGTCGCGCTAGTTTGAATCATTTTGTCGCGCTGGTTTAAATACTCTTGAAAAACAATGTAGTTTCGAGAAACACTGTGCACTCATGAACTATTTTGTCCCTTTTTTTTTTTTTTCGTTTTTTTTTGCAAATCATCACTTTGGAATTTTTTTTTTTGTTGTAAGTAGCCTCCATTTCGACGTACCATGAAGTTTGATGTCTCATGAAGTGTGATGTCCCATGAAGTTTGATCTCCTAGAAGTTTGATGTCCCATGAAGTTTGATGTCCCATGAACTGTGATGTCCCATGAACTGTGATGTCCCATGAACTGTGACGTACCAAATTCCAAATTCTCATAGGATGGAACTCTCCGCCTTTGACCTATCCTCTGTGGGCAATTATCTTAAGACTGGTTTATTCCAACTTGTAAATCCCTATTTTTGTGTCATCAATAATCAATGCTTCTTAAAAAGTCACTTCATTGTAGGTTCAAATCATCCAATTTTTTGTTCATCACAAGACATGATGCAGTACTTCATCAGTTTCGTAAATTTAGAGGTCACTTCAGTTGTAAACTTAAACATCATATCGTTTTAAGTCAATTGCTCGTTAAGCCTTATTTCTTATGACTCTTCAATCATATACCAATTATCCCTTTCAGTTGTTTTGTCTTCAACCTATAGCTTCCGTATTAGAGTATTCATCTGTTTGTCTCTGTCTTCTACAAATTCTCGAGTTTTCCTGATTTACGTATATACACTAAGAACTGTCTGGTGTACGGATGTATCTATATAATTTGAGATGACTTGAGATGCATAAATCTCCAATGCTACCACTTTGGAGAGCCGTAATTCGGCACGTACCATTTGTCAATGCCCCAATCAGAGCATACCCTAAGATTCGCCATCCCTTGTTCCCCTGGATTGTCCAAAATGACTTCAGCACCACCCCCGTACACCTCAAGTCCAACCGGGCACTCCCACCGAAGCCCATGTGGCTCATAAAAGAAGATGAATTGGAGGAAAAGTTCGTTAAAGGCGGAGGTCCCGGCGGTCAAAAGGTTAATAAGTGTAATTCAAAGGCACAGATCACTCACATCCCAACTGGAATCGTGGTGGAGTCACAATACCTGAGATCACAGAACAAGAACCGGGTCCGGGCCCGGGAAATCCTCGCCATGAGGCTTGAACAATTGGAGAATCCTGAAAATTGCAGGTTAGCAACTATAGCTCAAAGAAAGGCCAAATTAAAGGCCAATCGGGCCAAGAAGGCTGCCAAGAAAAAACTACAACAGGAGAAGAAGGAACAACGGGCGGAAGCCAAGAAAAAACGCCACGAGGAGTTTGTGGCGGCACTGATGGCACAAAAGAACAGTAAGAAAATGGTTGGAACTGAGCCAGTTTTTGATATTGAACATGAAATCGATGAACTCTTATCGGTACTGCATACAAAACAACATTCCCATGAAACAAATCACAAGAATCGTCCAAGTGAGATTAAAGGAACGGATAGTGTTGAGAATTCCCTGAAATCAAGACTGAATCAAAATTCTAGGGAACAAAATTCTCCGGAGCCAAATCCCAGGGAATAAAATTCCAGGGAACAAATTCTAGGGAACAAAATCCCAGGGAACGAGTGACAAAGGGGTAAAGAAAGGGTAATTAATCTATCGATTAATGTGGGATCCTGCATATACTCACACCTGAATCAATTAATGATTAGAATACCTGTTCCAGTACTCTAGATTTGTACACTCTTCATTAACCCCCTAGTTACTATAGTATTATTCCACTAACTCAGCTCTTTTTGAAGTGGCTTTTTCAAAATGTTTATAATAATACAATTTGAATTGGTAAAGGTGTGGGCGTAGGTACCTTGCAAGAACACATAACCTTAGAAGGTCAATCTCCTGGAGTTGACACCGACCTATTTCCAACGGCAGACCAAGACGTTGAGTGCGGTACAGACATCGCAGGCATGTGTGGTGGAGTCCCCATTAAGTATGAAGTAGCGAGTTGTCTGAGATAGTCTCGGGTCTGGTTACCACAAACCTCTCCTTCACCTGTTGGTTCATCGTGACATCGAAATTGCACACGATGTCTCTTCTTTGACTGGGTCATAGCAGTAGCTTCTCGAGCCTGCCTCTATTGCTGCTTGTAGCTTCGATGTTCATACCTAAGAACTTCTTCGGTGTTCCTAAGTCTTTCATACTAAACATGTTCGCAAGTCTTTTCAGTGTGTCGTTCACACACGAGTCATTTGGTCCAATTATCAAGATGTCATCGACATACAATGCAATCATAAGTAACTTTCCTTGTATGTTCTTGTAGTAAATGCACAGAACTGTTATGTTCTTTATAACGTGTCTTAACCTAATCTTGTACTCGTTGCTGGTTCCTGAAAGGGAGGAACCGGAGTGGTTTATATACTTTAAGAGAAACGTGGCACCGAAAAACTCAACAATGGGTAAACATTGCTCCAGAGTAAACAAAAGGGGCCATTACGACACTTGGAGGTATTGTGAAGCCTCTCTGTCCGATTGTTATAATGGCCATTGCAATGACGTATCACGGCCATCGGCCATCGATGCACGAACTGCTATGATGGTCTTTTCGAATATTCTGGAACACTTCTTACCATTGTTCTGATGGAGAGTTTTTCGATGCCACATTTCTCTCAAAGTTATATAAGCCGCTTCGATTCCTCCCTTTGAGGAACCATCAATGAACATAGTTTTAGTCAGGCATAAATGTATCAAAGAACATAGCAACTTATTTCCACCACATATATCCACCACTTATATCCACTAACTTAAATTCACCAAGTCGTATGTACATTAATAGATGAGAACATTATTAGTAGGACATGCACATTTTCAGCAGTCAAAGACCATGAGTATTACTATGAAGACAATATAGAGTCTTCACTTTTTCGACTTCTGAACCGGATGTGTAACGAATCGGACATTGCTCTGACATGAAAATTGTTTTCGGATAAGGAAATTAGGAATGATTTATGGATAGTAATGGATAATGGATAGGTTTATGACAGGATAGACTTGGCTTGTTGACAGGAGTAGCCGGCATAAAAAAATCAAGAAGACTCTGCATGTAATGTTCAAGACCCAATTCTGCAGACCAACATTTGGGTTCCTGAAACTGCTTTCTGTATTTGGAACAGTTTCGCCTTGCGTAGTTGCTGAAACTGAATAAAGATCTTGCTGATTTCTTCGCCAAGAGAAATAGCATCACATTTATCTTCTAATGTGTTGGAGCTGGTGCAGACTAGGTGTGCTGAGGGTCAAGTAAACAACAGAGCGGGTGTGCTGATGCAGTGGATTTTTCCTGCTTAAGGATTAAAGGTGTGCTTTACTCCCATTGACATTTGAGCCCAATATACTGCATCGGATAGATCTGAACAACTTGGACGGCCTGTCAGTATCGGTACGGGAAAGCGGAGCCCCGGTTTATGATTTGAAAGGACTTGTGATACTCAAAAGTTCACATCATGTCGTATATCGGACAAGAACAATTGTCACCTTGTACGTCAAATGATCCTCTCCTCAGACAAAGACATTGTGTCACCGAATAACTCTTGACCTCCATCAAAAGGTACCAAATTCCCCCATCAAGTCCCAATTTTCCTTCTCTTGGACTCGTTGTCTCGGTTATACGATTTCCACTCGTCCAAGGCTTGCATTGCATCCTGCCAATTCTGCTGCAACACCTTATTTTCCTGTACCAACTGCAGGACAGTTTTTCTAGTGTCATCTTCGGCGCTTTTCTGTGGTTTTAGGGCCTCCAATAACGCTTGCACATTGTGGAAATTATTGTAGATGTTGGAGAGAAGGGGCCGAGATACTTCCTCAAAAGGCTCAATCTCCGAGCTGGCATCCGTCTTTCGATGCACATCGATGTAATCTGAAGGACTTGGAATGCCCCCGGTATCTCCATTTTTAAGCCCAACAGGCAGGATCTTCATGTTGACATTGTGGAAGTACACATTGGTGTCCTTGATGAATTTGGAGTAGCGGGAATTCTCGTTCATGAGGTTTTCTATGAGGTCCAGGAGCTGGGCGGCGATTTGCTCGTATTCCTGCATGACAAACTTATCCAAGCCTTGGGGTTTTTCATTTGTTTGGGAGTTATCCATGATGGCTTTGTTGTTATAGATCAAATTGGAAGCTGTGTCCTGCATAGGGTCCCGTTTGAGCAGTGGGTTGCCATAAGTTAGCGTATTCGAGAGGTTCCGAGATTCCAAAAGCTTATCTTTGAGATTGGAGATTTCAAGGGCTTTCTTGCGCATTTCAACATCGTATTTGGCTTGCAAATCACAGTTTAACGCCCGGAGCTTTTGGGTTTCCTGTATATATCCCCGCTGGGCCTTCTCCAAGCCCCTGATTTCCGCCTTAAGGCTCTTGGTTTCCACTGTCGCCAACTTCTCGATCTTCTCCTCTAACTGCAAGTTCTTCGCCTCCATGGCCGCTAATTTGCGCTCATTGTCCCGAGCGGCACTTTGCGCCTGCGCCAACGTCTTGTTGAACGTCTTGCTTTGCGCTTTGCTCTTGTCTAGCGCCTGGCAAAGTGAGTAGATAATGTTAATGATGTTTTTGTCGTTGTTGTAGATGAGTTCCTGGGTTTCTAGGACCAAGGACCCTTTGTTGGGCTGGTCGGCGATGAGTTGCGGCCAGTTTATGCTAGAAAAGAGGAGTTTGTCCGAAGTGTAGCCTTTGGAAAGGAGCGTGGTGTTAACCAAGTCGGCGGCATTCCGAATGGACTCGATATTGAGGTACTCCGACATGTAAATGGTGGGAGTGATGTATGGATGTAATTACTGGTGTAAGGAGGTAGTCCTGATGCACTGGTCTGTGACTATAGTATAGTGTATGGTATATCTGCTGGTGTACGGATCTCTGACTGATCTTCGTTGGTTTTCCTTTGTCGTCTGCTTTGTTGATGTAGTTATCCAATGTGTGTTTATGAGCATGCGCAGATGTACATTGATGCAGGACTATGATATGGACGCGTACATCAGTACCTCCCAGTTTGAAGGAATCATCACAGATCCTCCGAATTAGACCCCAGTGTTGTTCAAATTAAATGCTTTAAAGGCGTTGATTGATCTATTTTTGTATCATCGGTATATGCAGGTCTCAATAGACTGTACTGCTTTTTTTTCCTTAAGTAGACACCTAACTCTGTTAAGCTTTCATGTTCAGGCCCTGGTCAGTCCCTAAACGCCCACAGATTTCTTCCTTGTAAATCAAAGGGATGCTTGAAATTGTAATTGTTTTTTATGGTTCAGAGTCAAGTGTTCCATTATTTCGTCGCCATTTAGTGTGACTGAAACAACCCATATGGCCAAATATTAGGTTTCTGATCAGTCAATCATGGAAAACTTGTCTTCTTTCCTCGCTCATAACATCGCAGCACAAATTGATCATAATCATATTCTGTATTATTGGTATTAACACTTTTTTGGTGTCCAATTTCAAGACCGATACAAAGCTAAAACTCAAGTTCAACGGCTGAAAGGAGTTTGCCGTCGAGATGTGTGTACCAATAAGATCTTAGCTGCAGCATGCAGTCTTTCCAGGAATCGAAAACAGTCCTACTTGAAGACGCAATTGGAAGGTGGTATTGATGGCGTGGAGGTGGTTCATTCGTTGACTGCCAGAGCCCAAACCTTCCACGTGAGGCTGAAGTTGGAATGGAACTTGAAGAAGGTCGAAACAAACCTGAAGTCGGTTAGTTTCATTCCAATCCCAGATGCCAACGACGTGAAATGTTCTTTGAATCTGGAAAAACCCAACTCAATACCCCATTCAAAATCTTTTCTACCTGTAACTAAATAAGACTCGGTGAAGTCGGGGTACCTTGGATCTAACATGCACATTCTTACCATTCCCATATTGTATTTCTATTATTAGTATATCTGACTTCATTATAACGAATGAAGAAGTTATCATCACCAAACTTTGATTCAGAATACTAGGTAAGAGTCATGATCAACTAGAATATTCCGTAAAAGGTTTTTGGTATGTGTTGCTAGCCCTGTGCCAAATCAGTCATTCAAAGCGTTCATAAAAGAAACGAGGAGGGAGGAAGGAGGGAGAATGGAATGAAGGGGGAAGAAAATGGAATGAAGGGGGAAGAAAATGGAATGAAGTGGAAAGAAAATGGAATGAAGTGGAAAGAAAATGGAATGAAGGAGGAAGAAAGTTGGAAAGGAAGAGAAGAAGAGAAAGGAAGATAAGAATAGAAAAGAATATGGGAGAAGAGAAAAAAAAGAGGAGTAAAAGAGATAAGGAAAAAAAAAAGTGCTGCCGAAAAAGTGGCGAGGGAGTGGCTTTTATATACATTTGCCGTTCTCACCCCGCCCTGTTTTTTTGCAGCCTCCATCCATGCAGGAGCACCAGGCTGCGAATATATAAAGCACCGCACCCCCCTTTTTCTGAAGCATTAAGTTTTCCCTATAGCTAAAAAAACGGAAGACTAGTGCTTTTTTGAATATGGGTATTTCTTAAAGTTTGGTCTAGGTCTTTGAATTTGATTATATAAAATCATTAGAAGCATCTGCGCGACTATTGAAGGATCTGGTTGACCAAGGACCATGATATGGACTGTGATATGGACTATGATATGGACTACGATATGGACTATGAAATGGACTATGAAATGGCCTGACAAAGTACGGGACTACCAATTTGCCACCTACAAGATTACGTTCTGAGTTCTGGGCTTTGTTTTGAATTGGAAGTACATCTACTATGACTAGCGAAGGAACTAATGTCGATAGGATTAGTATCCCTACTCCAACACATACAGTTGCATCTTTCTCACTACTACACTACTATCACCGACAAAAAGAAGTTTAATCCATCGAGGAGCTGATGGTGTTGCAGACTGACTGAAATATTGTTTTATTACTGACTCAGTGACTTACTGACTTACTGACTTGCTGAGACGCTACTGACTTACTGAATTATTGACCCACTGACCTACTGACCCACTGACCTGCTGACAAACTTATTAGACCCACCATAGATATTCCTCGACCTATTGAAATGTTTTGCAGTCTCATCGCCCCCTATTAATTGCCATTCCATACCACCGTCTCCTCAATCATTATTGTACGAGGTACCAGGATGGAATATGACAATTTTTTCCGCAAGCACCAAGCAACGACGAGTTAACTAGGTGGTCCCACTGTCAACTACTTGAGTAGCCCGATTCCTTCCTCTGGGCACTCATTGGTGAATGAACATAGTAAACAAAAAAAGTGACGGAACAACACAAATCGAACATAGAGGGATTTACTGACCTACTAGCCTACTCACTTACTACTTACTGACTCACAAACTGACTCACTGAGTTGGTTACTGACTTACTGACTGGCTTACTGACTGACTTACTGAATTGCTGACCCTCTGACTATTCAATGCCTCCTTAATGACTATTCAATGTCTCCTTAATGCCTATTCTAGCCGGCAGAGAGGAATTATTTTTAGTTACTGCCTTACTGACTGCTTACTGACTTCCTACCTTGCTACTAACTATATACTGAATTCCAGTGAGTTTCTGGAACTGCTGGACTAAAGTAAGAAAGATGCCTGGTTTGTTTTTGACGGTCTAAAAAAGTTGTGAAAATCTTGGTCAGCTTTTGGGGACATGAATAAGTTTTCGGACGGTGACTACAACAGCTAACGCGAACAAGATAGCTGAATAATGGTTGTTTGCTCGATGTAATTGATGCTTGTGTCAGCGGTGGATCCAACGCTACTGGAGTCTTCTCTCCATTTGAAAAGATTTCGTCAAAATGTTTTGTGTTGAGACCGGTGGTGATGGACTGGACTCCAACCATCACTCCAAAACCTTGACTGCGGGAATCACAGGTGTGTTTGAAGGTATTATGACTTTTGTCTTGCAAGACCACGACGATCAAGTGTACGACGCCCACTCTGTGTCTTCAGGTTAAAACTACCCAGGAGTTGGTCCTGAGCAGGCCTGAAGAGGACGGGCAGAGCTGAGTTCGTTGCAATACCGATGCCGAATCTTTGAAGGTTTCTGTTGATTGTCCCAGTTGGAGACTATTATCCTAGTTGGAGGCTATTATCCCAGCATTGAAGTCATCTCATGCTATCATGGGATCCATTGGAACCATCAACCTTACAAAGAGCATGTCACCAGACCAGAGCATGATCATCGATGTTATAAATCCCAAATGGCCGTCTTCGCGGGAACAGATTCTCAAGCTGAACAATCTTAGGTCTTTGCAAACTTAAGATTCCTGTCAAGAGACATTACTGCATCGCCACACTTCCAAATTCTTATCCCGTTCCTGTGCCTGACTTGCTCGAAGGGGGTAAACTAACTTATATTTGTTTCATTGGCAGTCTAGACTCAATTATGTGCTTTAGTTCCAGAAGTTACAGAAGTTATAGAAGATACAGGAGTTACAGAAGATACAGGAGTTACAGAAGTTACACAAGTTACAGTGTAAATCACAGGAAAGAAAAAATCGGGGGCTCAATTCCATGGCCATATCCAAGGTTTCAGTGCTACTGGTGCTGCTGCTACTACTACTACTACTACTGCCACGACTGCTACTACTGGTCTTGATAGATGTGCTACTGGTTATGGGCCGTTACTGTGGTCTATATCTTTACTAATTTCAGAGGTGTGTTGTTTGCGGGTCTGATCTATTACTAATTCTGAAAGGGAAGTGTTGGAGAAGAATGTGTACATACTGGTATTGATCCAGAGACTTGTCCTTCTACTCCACTATCTACTTTTGAATGCAGAACTATACTTTTGACTGCTGTACTATTTGTTGACTGCTGATATGTCTATTTAAGCCTAGTGGTGGTCGTCTTGCTCCTCGAAAACAAACCAGTCTTCAGCAGGAGCGGCCTCGGCGGCAGGAGCAGACTCGGTCTCTACGTTAGCGGACTCGTAGGAAGCAACCGAGTCGGCACTCACCTCGTCGGCAGGCACGGCGGGTTTGCTTGGAATCTGGAACTTCTTGATGGCCTCGGATGCGTCCGACGAGACGGGGCTGGGCTTGAACTGCTTGATTTGTTGCACGTACAAATCAGCAATCAAGTTGCTTCTCTGGGGAGTAACAGAGAACAATCTCCGGGAGGTCAATGCACGCTGCAGTTAGTATAAGGTGATTAAAACAGACACAAATCCAAGAGAACAGACGACCACGAATAGATAAGACTTGGGATAGACTTGAGATCGGAACAAAGAACGCTTAACTAGGTATTCCTGTGTTCTATGTTTTGAGGCAACAAGATAGTGGAACATGGCCTGAATCCGAGTGGTTGAACAGGTTTCAGGAGGACTT
Organism: Metschnikowia continentalis; assembly: GCA_002370835.1. Lineage (NCBI taxonomy): Eukaryota > Fungi > Ascomycota > Pichiomycetes > Serinales > Metschnikowiaceae > Metschnikowia > Metschnikowia continentalis. Next base: position 28,994 of record NLAO01001998.1, on the reverse strand, counting down.
CAAAAGTGGAGGAACTAGAACCGGGGAAAAGGAAATAGAACCGAGGAACTAGAACAGGAATTAAGGAACTGAGCCAGAAATTCTATTGATTGGTAGATGGACTGGGAATGAACTGGGAATGAACTGGGAATGAACTGGGAATGAACCGGGAATGGAACATGGCTATGATATATTCATAACATGATACGGTTTAGGCCTTCATCTGAGTGCAGTCATTGACAATAAGGGCTCAATGAGTTTAGAGTCAGAGTCGACAGAACACAACAGAAATTTATGGCCATGAATGAAGGATGATGGCAATGACTATCATTAATGGATAATGGCTTGACTCCTCAACCATAATGGAGCATGAGTAAACCAAAGCCAAGACCATCAATGAACAGACATAAATCCAAAATGAGATAATAAACATCATCAATAACCTTCAATGAATCAATGAATCATGAATCATGAATCATGAATCAATGAACCATTGAAAAATGACCACTATTCATTTATCAATTCACATTTCTAAGCAGTTGGATGGTAACATTTGAGAGAAAGAATGACAGTCACTTCGGTATTTCTCTAACGTGTTCTGCCAACTGTATTCCATTCCCCCACTCTATTCCCATTTCTATAGTTCCCCGTCAAATACCCCACTCTGTTCGCATATTAATGTTTCCCTCTTCCAATCTATTCTCCACTCTATTCCCATTCCATTTCCAATTTCTTTTCCCAAGAAATTCATACTTCACTAGACCCTAAACTTTGTAATTCACTTTCTCCTTCGCTCATTCCACTCTCTCACTTCACTCTCTGATTCTGACTCTCTCCCTCTCCCTCTCCCTCTCTTTAGCTCGTTCTCTGACACACTGCTCTACCCTCACCAAACTCCAATACCAAATTTCAATACCAAATTCCAATACCAAATTCCAAATTCCAAAGTACCGCGATTCACCTCAATTTCACATTCAATCTCGCGAATTCGCACAATTTCTCACAAGATTTTAAGGAGTATTTTGCGATTTCTCAGGAGTGTTTCAGGGTGCGTTGCACACCAAATTCTTGGGACAAAATTCTTAGGAGTTTTCTGACAAAATTTGAGGCCAATCTCAACACTTTCTACAACTGTAATTCGAGATCTGTAAAAATCAAATCACGCTGTAAAAATGCAACACTGTAAAAATCAGCACTCCAAAAAACACTCCAAAAACACTCCAAAAGTCAATGCTGTAAAAATTAAAAGAAAAAAAAAAAGAAAGAAAGCCAAACCTGCTTAAACAAAATTCGTAATCTAAATGAAATCATCATAAAAATATCATCATAAAAAAATATCACAAATATCTTCATAAAAATATTTCTATGAGAATATCACTTGACATAGAATTTTCAGGAAAATATCACTGTACATAATCAAACTGTCTGGTTCGGTATGGACTATGGCTGTAGGGTTTAATGTGGAGTAATTGGCTTTTGAGGTGGGGGTAATTTTCATTTAAGGTGATGGTAATTGGGTATGGGCATTGGATGGTATGGTATGGTACAGTATGGTATTGGGTAGTATGGTACAGTATGGTATTGGGTGGTATGGTATGGTATGTTATGGTATTGTATGGGTATTGACAATGGGCTATTGAGTGTAGGTGTATGGATTTGGTTGTATGGAGTGGGCGTATGGAGTAGGAGTCTGGAATTGGGTGGACGTCTCGTGGACCGGTGGGTTTGGTGCGTCTGTAGCTGAGGATATCCTATATATAAAGACTCTCTGACCACATATTCTGAATAATGATACATACAATCGATTGCTTAAACATGGTGTTCTTGGTGAGAAGGTGGTCTGAAAATGAGAAGTTTACTTGCCCGAGACTCGGGGCGTGCGTCGCCCAATCTCGCTGCGCGAGGCGTCTCTCATTGGACGGTGTGAGCTCTCCGGTCACGTGCGCTCCATCTATATTCCAAACCATCGGACTCCTGACATCCCAAATAGAAGGGGGGAGTTGTATATGACTCATTCTAGTAAACCAGGAATAAAGGTAGTGAATTTAAAATATTGAAGGTACTGCATATAATACGAACCTCCATACATCTCATTCCTGCACACCCATTGGCCCTTTTGTAAACCTCGGTACACCTTTGTGGTTTTTGTAAGCTTCGTTTTTGTAAACCTCCATGCCCCAATTACTTTTGTAAATTGTGCTTTTGTGAACTTGCCTTTTGTAAACTTTGTTTTTATAAACCACCGTGCACCAAAATCCAATACCTCCGTACACCAGTTGGTTTTGTGAACTTCGGTTTTTGTAAAACTCCGTACACCGCGTGATTTTGTTATGCTGGTTTTGTAAACCTCCGTGCCCCCAACTGCTTTGCTTTTGTAAATTCTGCTTTTGTAAACTTTGTCTTTGTAAACTTTGTCTTTGTAAACTTTGTCTTTGTAAACCACCGTACACCAGAATCCAATACCTCCGTACACCGCTTTGGCTTTGTAAACCACCGTACACCATTTTTCCTAAACATCCGTACACCGCATATCGTGCACGTCTCCAACATAGTACCTCTACAAGAACCCACCAAGTCATCATGCCCAAGTATTACTGTGACTACTGCAAGTCGTATCTCACGCACGACACCATGAGTGTGCGGAAGTCACATCTCTCCGGAAAAAACCATATTCGCCTCTACTGCCAGTACTACGAAGAACAGGCCAAGCAGCTAGGCATCTGGGATCTTTCCGACATCAAGTACGAGGTGGGCGTGGATTACCTCGCATCCGTGGCACCATCGCCCGAGAAGTACTCCAAGCTTCGGCTCCGCGAGCGGGAAAAGTCCACCGTGCGCAGGGCTGATCCTCTCCACGACGAATTCTGTCTTCCTCCCCCTCCCAACTTAGGCACCTTGCCTCCTCCCCCTCCCTCGGTGCTACGCCACACCGAAGAGTATACCCATCTGATAGGCGTGCACATGGCCCGCCAGGAAACCAATCTATAGTCAAATCCAGAAATAGTCGAAGCCAAAAAAATGCATAGTCAAAGGATTTAGGAGTCCAAAGGCCCTCTATGACAATCCAGTCTAATGGAAATTCCTATATGAGCGAGATCTCATCAAACAATCAAGTACCATAATGGTGAGGCCAATCAGTGAACAAAGTCTTGTTATGGCTTATCCAAGTCTTGTTATGGTTTATCCAAGTCTTGTTATGGTTTATCCATGACATGCTGGAAAGCTAGCTAGACTGATCCAGCCAAGAATGATTTGAACACTTCCAATCTAATTTGGAGTGTAGACCATCTACTGATCTATTAGAACCCATTGGTCTTTCGACCACTGGATAGGCTCAATCTGGTTTTGCCGTTGCGAATATAATGATGGCATATCGAAATCAGGACCATTCTATAGGATTGGGACATGGTGGAATACCCAGGATTAATCCAACTTCCCACAATCCATGAACTATCGTAATCTATGGTATGTCAATCATGAAAGAATCCATTCCAAGCATTAACCCATCACGACTAATCAAAGGATAGATGGTCAAATAAGCTCTGACAAATTGAAGTCTAGGTATTCCGCAGACTAATCCATATCAACATAATTCAGGCCGATCTATAGATCAGTTGAAGACCAATCCTCAAGATGACCCAGTTCAGACCAACTGAATGATGAATCTAATCCATCTAGACCCTTTAACACAATCGATAGATATGGCAAAAGTCACATCTTAGTTATTCTGGTCATTGAGTTCTTCCTTAGTGGGCCATTTCTCACCGGGGGAAAACCACTTTATATATTATTCCCTTCACCCCTAAACACAAACGCAAAGTGGGGAAGGTCATAGCATCAACTGAAACACCTCGATTGAGTAACCCAAGGCTTATCTGAAACAAGTGCTGTAGCTTCGCGCATATATTGCGCTTTCCCCCACTTTGCCTTCCAGCATGCATGGCACCAAATAGTATATATATATATATGTGGATTCCCCTGTAAATAATTCTCCACTTTTTTTGGTCTTATTCAAATTTACTAATATTTATTTTGAATGGCCGAAGACCATGAATACTATTGAGAATAAACTGTGGGATTGGAACTGTTGGGAATGAACTGTTGGGAATGAACTGTTGCGAATAAACTATTGAGAATAATCTGTTGAAAATAAAACTGTTGGGAATGAAACTGTTGGGAATGAAACTGTTGGGAATGAAACTGTTGGGAATAAAACTGTTGGGAATAAAACTCTAGAGAGTTTTTAGAGGGTAGGATCTTATCCGCATGGTGGCTGTGAATTGAACCGACTAGATCCACGTTTCAGGGATTTCGAACAGAATCTAAAATTCAACCTAAAGTCAAAGACTCAATTTAGGTTGATTCTAGATTTTGTTGGGATCACCTTTAAGTTGAAAACGGAAACATCTAGCAAAGAAAGAAAAATGAAAGTTAGACCCTTATCGTGAAGAGCAGCTGGATTGGATCAAGTCTAAGTCTAGATACATTATCGAGCAAATATGGGTACTGCACGACCCTTATGAAATGTACTGATCAGAGTTTGATCTCCAGCAAGAATCTGTGCCAATTACTGGGACTTCCAAAATTACCACCTTTGCCTACCTTGAGTACTCTTTTTATTTGAGTAGCACCTTATTATTTATCCATGAATGAACAGTGCTATTGGGTACTGGACCAGAATTTAAGAATGCCCATACATTTTTTTGATTTTCGATCAAATCAGTTCTAGATTTCATGATTCGAAGTGGATTTCATATTCAAGGAAAAAAAAAAGGTAAAAAAAAAAATTGTGTTTGAAGACCCCTGACTTTTGGTTCCTAATGTCATAATCGCACTTTGTCGCAAATGTTACATGTTGCAAAAGGTGCGACGAAATAAGAAGTACATGTGTCTTGCTCGTTAAAAAATTGGGACTATATACAACGGAGCAAATGTATTTCCGTCATTACTAGATAACAGCTGAAAACCTGTTTCAAGTTTGTCTTATTAAAAGGTGATACCGTTAGTGCCATGTTTTATGACTGGTTGACATGACGACCAAGATGCAGGTCAACCCAAACACCATCCTTCTATATTCCAACATCAATTCTAGTGGGCTCATTAGCGCTGCATCAAGTGCTAACTACTTCAATTTCATTCTTCTTTCTTACTTGCACTAGATCAAGTGAGTATGAGAGGTATACAGATATCCTGCATATGCATCAAGAGGTAGAGAGGGTATCATCAGGATCTTGACGTCAGAATTTCTTGCAATGGAATAAGACTTTCGTGAATACTTTCCACTACGGGTCTGAAGCCTTCTCTAATGCATGTTTCTGTATCCCCAGAATGGACCTAAGTTCAGGCTACATTTCGACCCAACCAATACTCATTCGATAATCTTCTGATAATCAGGATTTTACAGACTTTTGAAATCATTCCATGGACTTCATAACGATTTATGAGAGATTCTTGAGCCTGCAAGTATAAAAGTTCTATGTGTTAATGGAGTTTTATTAAGTTGAAGGGGTTCAAAACTTGATAGAGCTGCATCCAAGCTTATGAGGTTTACTAAAACTCTATAAAGGTCTTTAAAGCTTTATGAGATAAATGTGTGTTACTCGAGTTGCATAAAGTTACATGGAGGCTTATGAGAATTCTAATGAGGGTCATAAGAGTTCCATAAAAAGAACTTTGATGACGATTGATAAAGTTTCATGAGATATGATCATTGCTTGATACTGTATACCATGGACTATATCCAGCATTGTGATACATGACTATTGAACTCGACTATTGATTCGACTCTGCGACAGAAAATGACCATAGAAAAGACCACAGGTTACGACGCCACAGGATCATGAATAAGCAACTGGCTATATAACACAAACAGTGTACAGGAGACGTGATTGATGATAATGAGAACAGTGTGCCGCACCAGAGACTAACAAAGGACCAAATAAGCTTTAAAAGCCTCGACGCTTATTGTGATTATTGACCAAATGGCCTGATCCTTCTCATTACAGATACCGTTTTTTCTTTAGAAAAAAGAAAAAAAAAAGACAGAAGAAGACGCTAGTCTAGGAGAAAATGTGACCTGATACTATGAGGTAAGTACTCTTCGTCTATACTCAACCAAGTAAATTTTGGAGACAAAGGAGCATTCTGGAATAACTGTCTTTTTCAATTGAGTGCTGGCTCTACTGAAGTACTTCAACACCAAATGTACTGAATGTACTGAATGTACTGAATGTACTGAATGTACTGAATGTACTGAATGTACTGAATGTACTGAATGTACTGAATGTACTTGAGAGATTCTGTTCACGGATTCTGTTCATGGATTCTGTTCATGGATTGTGACCTTCATTGATATGTACGGCCATATCTTAATTGTCATGGTGTCGTATAAGAAATACTAATAGATCTCAATGAAGAATGGGAAAATGGTATTGTCCTGCTCACAAGGCCAAGCCGAGCTCATACAATAGCCTTTTTCACATTATAAGATTGAGCAGCCCAGCATTCATTTGATTTCTATTGAAAGTACAATCCATGTGACCAAGCCATACCTCTATACAATGTGCTAGCAGGTCAGAGCTCTATACGAAGCACTAGCAAGTCAGAACTCTATACAATGTACCAATAGGTCAGAATTCTATACAGTGCTACCATATTCTGGAACATGTTTTGAGACGAAGGGTTTTGTCTAGACCCATATTTTAGGCGGCATACAGATCTCGACCACAGCCCAGTCTAGGCAAGTTTATTGGTGACGTCTTATTGTTGGCCTAAGATCAAGTGGCCTAGCCTTACCAACTGAAATCCTAAAAATAACTGAATGTCTATTTCCTTCCATCTAGGAATCATCAACTGACGAGAACAAAAACGAAAACGAGAACGAGAACGAGAACTAGAACGAGAACAGAACAGCTATGAAGTTCCAAACTATCAAAACGGACTGACAATTCTGATTATCTAGTTTGAGATATTAAATACTTCAGAAGTCCACCATACGATTTTATACCTTGATATCTCTTACTACAGTCGACTCATTCTACAGTCAAACTAGCCATACTAACAAATGCTTTAGATTCTCATACCCTCAGATGATACCTTTAGATTATACATCCAGACAATACCTTGAGATACTCACACCCTTGATATCAATCTTGTTTTACTGTCCAATTTTCATACGCTTCATTGTCATCAACTTACCTTGACTCCTTGACTCCTTGACTCATTGAACTTGACTAACATACATCTTAGGTTCATGCCTCTTGCTGACATGTCTTGAACACCGTCTGTTGCTTCATAATATCTTACGTCACACCTGTCTTAGATCCTTTGCAGTATGTTAAACTACTGACTACTGACTACTGACTACTGCCACCACCACTACCACTACTTGCCATACACACCAATGCTCTGACCAGTCTCCATTATGGTGTCATCTTCCCAAGCCAACTTCCTAGCAGTGAATACTCTTTTTTCGCCATGAGCAAAGTAGTGATGTGAGACTCAGCAACTAATGATGGTTATCTTGGTAGCATCTTTACTAGCCATCCTCTTAGAATCATACTCCTGAATTCACTCCTTAACACACTCCTGAATCCACTCCTTAACACACTCCTGAATCCACTCGTTACTCCTTGTTTTATTTATCACCTGTACAACGCATGGAGTAGACCTTCAGAATTTTAGTCTTAGTACTTGGAATTCCACTATCGTACGTTGGATCTTGGTCACTCATTCTCATCACTCATTACACATAAAACAGTGATGTAACCGTGACTTTCCAAGCTATGGACATTACAGTGATATGGTGTCTGTCATGTGATTAGCCTTGGTCAATTGTCCCAATATCCCAATGTCCACACTATAGTCTGTAGTCTAGTCCAGTCTAGTCTATTGAGTATGTGTACTTCCTCTAGTCTCTGGATTCCATCTAGAGTATTCACCACCATCTCTGACCATCCAATAGATAGCACTAGCCAGCAGATGCCAACAGATAAGAGTACCAAGAGTACCAAGAGTACCAAGAGTACCAACAGATAAGAGTACCAAGAGTACCAAGAGTACCAAGAGTACCAAGAGTACCAAGAGTACCAAGAGTACCAAGAGTACCAACAGTACCAACAGTACCAACAGTACCAACAGTACCAACAGTACCAACAGTACCAACAGTACCAACAGTACCAACAGTACCAACAGTACCAAGAGTAGACTCAAGAATACCTCCTGTATCCTCTCCTCACACCATCTCCATCTCTCCATCATAGTTCCCGTTCCTTCTGGACCCTTCCAATCTCCTCTCCTCTATACTATACTTCCGTTCTCCTCCCTCTCTCTTCCTATAACCAATCCTCTTTCCATGTGTAGTATATCTCTCTTCTCTCTCTTTAATTTGCATTCTCTGTACTCATTGGTGATTCCTTTCCACTATCGATATTTCCTCCTGTCTTTCTAAAGTACCTCCTCACTCCTTCACTCCTCACTCCTTCACTTTAATATCCTTCACTCCTTCACTCATTCTCCATGACTATCTTCCCCTTTCTTCTCCATCACTCTCTTTCATGGTATTCCTTGTATCTCCACTCCACTCTCCACTTCTCTCCTCTCTCTTCCTATGGTATCCCCTTCCTCTCTTATCTATAGTCTTCACCCATCACTCTAGTGTATCTTCTGTCTCTATCCTTTTGTAGTATCCTTCTTCCTCTTATAATATGCTAGTTCCCTTCTCTCTCTATCCTTCTGTAGTATCTCCTTCGTTCTCCCTTTTCCTATAAAATATCCTTCTTTCTATATCTCTGAAATCGCTTCTTCAACAGTACCCTTTTTCTCATCCCTCATATTTCTCTCTTCCTCTTTTTCTGCATCACTCTCTCCTTCTCCTTTTCCTTTTCCTCCTTCTCTCTATAGTCTATCCGTCTGACTTTCTTTACAGAGTAGTATCTCCTTCTCTCCCAGTCTCCCTCTCCCTCACTCTCCCACAGTTTCCCACAGTATCCCTCACTATGTCCATTACTCTTGATGACATAACGATGGTTACGTATTCTGAACGGCTACTATTAGTAGGAACTCACCCATCGCTCTAGAGTAACTCCTTCTCCTCCTCTTTACTATAGTCTCCTCTCTCTTACTTCACTCCTTCACTCCCCTAATTCACTCTTAATTCATTCCCTTGGTTCACTGTTCACTCTTGGTTCACTTTTGGTTGACTGCATCACTCCCTTAAACCACTCCTCTTGTCTCCTCCACCATTATATCGTATCCTCTCCTCGTTGTCCTTCCTTCTCTTTCTACTTCCATAATATCTCTCTCCTCTCTTCTCGCCTTCTCCCCCCTTTTCTCTCTCCTCTCTTCGCTCCTTCTCTCCTTCACTCCTCCCTTTTCTCCCTTCTCCCCCCTTCACTTTCTGTCTCCTCCCTTTTCTCCCTTTCCCTTTCCCTTTCACTTTCACTTTCTCACTGCTCCCTTTCCCTTTCACTTTCACTTTCTCACTGCTCCCTCTCCCCTCTCCCTCATACTTTCTCTCCTCGCTCCCCCTTTACATCGCAGTACCTTTTCGTTCTTTCTTTCTGCGCGACTTTAACTTCTACAAAGGAACGCACGCTATAAGTTTTTTTCCCGCACCAACAAAAAAAATGGCTGCCCATCTGTGCTCCGTGCGAACTTGTAGTTTCATTTGATCGTGAGTTGCAAACTAGGAGTTGGTGTTGATCCGCACCCACCATAAGTACACCCACCAACCACCAACATCAAATACCAAAACCAACTACACCAACATCAACTACCATATACCAAAACCAACTACCAACTACCAACTACCAACTACCATATACCAAAACCAACTACCAACTACCAACTACCAACTACCAACTGCCAAAACCAACTACCAACTGCCAAAACCAACTACCAACTACCAAAACCAACTACCAACTACCAAAACCAACTACCAACTACACTAGCACTACTATATGACTAGACCACTACTTTATTACTATACAGTTAGATTTGCTATGGGCAGGGCACTAACTATAGAGATATTATAAAGCCTACGCCATCTGATCTAACAATCACCATTCAATAACGTCATCTCCTCAGTCACCATAATACAAAGCATCAGGGTGGAATGTGATAAACCCTTAAACCCCTAAGATGAGAAGAGTTTCCCCAGTTTGACTTAGGTAAAACTGCTTGACTAGGCGACCCCATCGTCAACTACTTAAGTAGCTCGATTCCCTCGTTTTAAAAGATCATCAACCAAAAAAAAACTAACTTAGTAATGAATGTTTCACAAGAATCTATCATATACCACTATTTATTATTACCAAACCACTACTATACTATTATACCACTTGCTATGTTCTTTAATACATCTATGCCTAACTTCTTATATTCGTTGATGGTTCCTCAAAGAGAGGAATCGAAGTGGCTTATATACCTTTGAGAGAAACGTGGAACCGAAAAACTCTCTACCAGAACAATGGAAGTATTGTATCTGGAATATTCGAAAGGACCCATCGGACTGAGAGGCTTAATAATACCTACATAGGCAGGGCCCTGCCTATGGTGGATATAACACCACTACTTATTATTACTAAACCATTATTATACTATTATACCACTACTTATTATTACTAAACCACTACTATACTATTATACCACTTCTTATTATTACTAAACCACTATTATACTATTATACCACTACTTAGTATTACTAAACCACTACTGTTATGTTATTTGATAACGTTTGTTAACCTAAACTTGTATTCATTGATGATTCCTCAGAGAGAGGGATCAGACCGGCTTATATAACTAAGAGAAACGAGGTCTCCAGAACGAAGTACTATGATACCCTGGCGATTGTTAGCATTCGAACAGAGTACGCTTCATATGTCTCTATATGTGGTGTCCTACCTATGATGGATCTAACAACTACTCTATCACCATACCACTACTGTATTGTTATACCACTACTGAATTATTATACCACTACTCTATGTTCACACCACTTGTTAGATTCTTGTCAGTACGTATTACCTAATCGAAATTATATTCGGTGATGATTCTTCAGCAAGAAGAATCGGCCGCTATTAAGTAGTCTGCTGGAAGGTAGCCAAAGGGGCGTAGTAATGGTGAACTCAAAGGGGGCGTAGTATCATCTGTTTCCGATTAACTGGGCACGTGACCTCAATCCCTATATGGATTGTATTCCACCCATCTTGGATCTAACACCATTACTGTATTATTACACTAGTACTATATTATTACATTAGTACTATATTTTTATACCAGTACTATATTAATAGACCAGCACTATATTAATAGACCAGTACTATATTATTGTTAGATCCACAATATGTAGAAAACTACCTATAGATACAATATGGAGGCTACGATGTCCGATTCTAGTAGTGTCTACTACAATTGCCGTGACACGGCATTTAATCATTGTGACAACTCGTTAATCCGAGGCCCTTTTCGAACATTCCAGAAACAATACTTCCATTATTCTGGTGGAGAGGTTTTTGGTGCCACGTTTCTCTCAAAGTATATAAACCGCTTCGGTTCCTCTCATTGAGGAACCAGCAACGAATACAAGATTAGGTTAAGACACTTCATAAAGAACATAACAGTAGTAGTATGAGTAGTAAGGAGTAGAGATTAGAGAATACAGAGTAGAGTTGTCGTGATCTCGATAATGGTGTTACTATAGTAGTACAGTAGTATTAATAGTATAAGTATACATGAGTCTAGAGAAGCATTGGCTTACCCCTGTACAGAAAGACCTAGTCTGTATTATAGTGACTACTAGCACAATTTCGGAGAGTATTAGTCTAGTCTAGTGTACTGAATCTAGTGTACTGAGTCTAGTTTACTGAGTCTAGTGTACTGAGTCTAGTGTACTGAGTATGGTTAGTACTGAGTCTAGTCCACTCTAGTAATGTACTGTAGTAATGTACAGTGTAATGAGTCTAGTAGAGTGCACTGAGTCTAGATAGTAATGTACAGTATACTATAGTCAGTAAAATGGTACCAATACCTAATCAGTAATCAGTAATCAGTAATCAGTAATCAGTAATCAGTAATCAGTAATCAGTAATCAGTAATCAGTAATCAGTGAATTCCGATTTCAGTGATTCTGCAACACTAAAAGTAGAAACAGCCAGATTATCATAGTATAGATTAGTCTATAATACTATTCTATATTGGACTGGCATTATTGTACCATCGAGTTAAAATTAGAATTCATTGATACACGTACTCTTAGGTTACTGTGACCCTCGTCAGTCTTGTTTTCTCATAGTGGTATAGCAGTTGTAGTATAGAGTAGTAGTTGTAGTATAGAGTAGTAGTTGTAGTATAGTTGTTGTAGTATAGAGTAGTGGTTGTAGTATAGAGTAAGTGGTTGTAGTATAGAGTAGTGGTTGTAGTATAGAGTAGTAGTTGTAGTATAGTAGTTGTAAGGTCCGCCATAGGCAGGACCCTGTCTATGAAAGTATTATGAAGCCTCTCAGCCGGTTGTTACAATGGCCATTGCCCCAAAGCAAAACATATGAAATCAGCGTACATGACGTTGAGATACTTGATACAGAATCCAATGCCGTGTCACGACCATCGTTTTATGAAGTACTATGATGGTCCTTTCGAATATTCTGGAACAATCCTTACCATTGTTCCAGTGGAGAGTTTTTCGATGCCCCGTTTCTCTCAAAGTATATAAACCACTCCGGTTCCTCTCTTTGGGGAACCAGCAAAGAGTACAAGATTAGGTTAAGACACGTTATAAAGAACATAGCATATACTATACTATATACTATATTCTATACACTACACTATACTGTATAATATATTCTATACACTATACTACTCTATACTAATCTATACTACTCTATACTATACTATACTACTCTACTACTCTATACTGTTCTATACTACTCTACTACTCTATACTGATCTACTACTCTATACTACTCTACTACTCTATACTGCTCTACTACTCTATACTACTCTACTACTCTATACTACTAGGTAGTGCCCTACTATTTCAGTATTTTAAGCCTACGCTGTCTGATCCTAAGGGCCATTCTAAGCGTCACGAAACTTGTAATCATGATATTTACAATAGAGTAGAATGAAACAGCACACCACACTGTAGCAAATGAAACAGGCAGTTAGTACAGTGTTTTTCAAAACTATTCAAACCAGCTCGTCAAAATGGTTCGAACCAAGAAAACAAATGTTTCAAACCAATAATTCAAAAAGTTTCGTACACCCCTAACAAGTTGTTGTATACAGGATAACTAAGAAACCAGTTCAGTTTCAGTTTTGTCCGTTTTTCACCCTTGCTTAATACTGCAAAACTTTTTTCCCAAATGTAGTACCATAAGAGTCAATCCTCGAGATTTAATATTTCACAATATTGAATTCTAATAAAAGTTGATGTGAAACATTATACCATTTGGTTTGAACCATTCTGTCTTCTTCGTTTGAAACATTTTGTCATGCTGGTTTGAACCTTTGTCGCACCGGTTTGAATAGTTTTGAAAAACATTGTATTTGTAGTTAGTATTTGTAGTTAGTATTTGTAGTTAGTATTTGTAGTTAGTATTTGTTGTAGTCAAAGGTATTCAATATTATTTGCAGTTAATCGTACTATATCTTAGAATATTGTTATTTTTATGTTCTTGAATTCATTTATGCCTAACTAAAACTATGTTCGTTGATGGTTCCTCAAAGAGAGGAACCAAATAAACGATAACTGATTTAATGAGCCATTCGCAGTTTCACTGTATAATGCTATACTTAGACATGCATGGCTTAATCTTTGAGACAAGCATATGACTACTGGCAGGATCAACCAGATAACTATGAAGAAGTTATTTTTTTGGGGTTGTCCACTGACTGGTAGCAATAAAAAAGATTGGAGTGATCTTGGAGCTTGGGGATTTCTTTGGCATTGCCTAGTAATCCACTGTTTCTCTCCTTGCTCGGAGAGACGTTGTCATGCCGAGACTTGGGCGATAAATCACGAGGCCATGCAGCAGGCGGCTTAAATAACTTTGAGAGAAACATGGCATCGAAAAACTCTCCACTAGAACAATAGTAAGGATTGTTCCAGAATATTCGAAGAGGCCATCATAGTACTTCATACAATGATGGCCAATGGCCGTGACACGGCGTTTGCAATGGCCTCTGGCCGAGATACGGTGTTTGCAATGGCCATTATAACAATCGGACTGAGAGGCTTCATAATACCTCCATAGACAGGGGCCTGCCTATGGTGGATCCAACAGTTATATTACAGTAGTGTTATATTATAGTAGTGTTATATATAGTTGTTAGATTCTTGAATACGTCTAATACTGGGAATTATGTTCATTCATTGATGGATTACCAATAAGTGGGAATCCGAGTAGTTACAGTGTTTTTCAAAACTATTCAAACCAGCGCGCCAAAATGTTACGAATCAAGAAGACAGAATTGTTCAAACCAGCACGGTAAAATGATTAAAACCACTCTAGCAAAATTAAACAAACCAATAATTCAAAAAATTTCGTACTCCTTAGCATAGTCTTTCAAACAAAATTTTTAACGCGTGGATAAGAACTAGAGAAGCAGTCACACGCATGGGGTGACTAGCGATGATATGCAGGACGACGGATGAGCCGCCGGGCGGCGTGGGAAAAGATTCTCAGCCACCCATAGAGAAGACAGTTCTTCCGTAAGGTCAAGTGATGGGGTGGACTGGACCCAAACTACAGTGAATAAATATATGTCTGAAAATTAACAAAAATGGACAAGTTGATGTATACAGGATAACAAGGAAACCAGTTCAGTTCCATCCGTTTTTCACCCTTGATTAATACTGCAAGACTTTTGTCCCAAATGCAGTACCATAAGAGGTAATCATCTAGATTTAATCGTCCAGATTCAAGATTCAAAATATTGAATTCTAATAAAAGTTGGTGTGAAACTTTACGCCATTTGGTTTGAAAGACTGTGCGAAGGAGTACGAAAGTTTTTGAATTATTGGTTTGTTTAATTTTGCTAGTGTAGTTTGAACCATTTTATCTTCTTGGTTTGAATCATTTTGTCGTGCTGGTTTGAATACTTTTGAAATACACTGTAGTCAGTATTTAGTAGTCAGTAATCAGTAATCAGTAATCAGTATTCAGTATTTAGTAGTCAGTATTCAGTAGTCAGTATTTAGTAATCAGTAATCAGTAATCAGTATTTAGTAGTCAGTAATCAGTAATCAGTAATCAGTAGTAGTAGTAGTAGTAGCAGTAGTAGTAGTCAGTAGTTTTCAGTAGTTTTCAGTAGTACTCAGTATTCAGTATTTAGTAGTCAGTAGTCAGTAGTCAGTAGTAGTAGTCGAGTAGTACTCAGTACTCAGTAGCACGCAGTAGTACTCAGTGGTACTAGAACTAATGGTAGTAATGGTAGTAAATGAATATTAGTATTACCATAGTTAGTTAAGCTAGTAGCAGTGGTACTAGTAGTAGTATTCAGTATTTAGTATTCAGTATTTAGTATTTAGTATTTAGTATTTAGTTATCAGTAATCAGTAGTCAGTAATCAGTCAGTCTCAGTCAGTCTCCGTTAGTCTCAGTCTCAGTTATAGTAGTAGTAGTCTGTAGTAGTAGTAGTAGTAGTAGTCTGTAGTAGTAGTCTGTAGTAGTAGTAGTAGTAGTAGTAGTCTGTAGTAGTAGTCAGTAATCAGTAGTAGTAGTAGTAGTAGTAGTAGTCTGTAGTAGTAGTAGTAGTAGCAGTCTGTAGTAGTAGTAGTGGTAGTAGTAGTAGTAGTAGTCTGTAGTAGTAGTAATAGTAGTTGAGCAGTAGTAGTAATAGTAGTCTGTAGTAGTAGTAGTAGTAGTCTGTAGTAGTAGTAATAGTAGTACTTCTATAGTAATGACTTACAGTCTAATTTCTCACTAGTCCAGATGACAAAGACGTGAAGGCCCAGGAAGAATAGTTTTCTAGGGCATGAAGGACTTGTCTCTTGAGTCTACCAAACGAAAACAAAGGCAAAACAAAGGCAAAACAAAGGCAAAACAAAGGCAAAACAAAGGTGAAACAAAGGTGAAACAAAGGTGAAACAAAGGTGAAACAAAGGTGAAACAAAGGTGAAACAAAGGTGAAACAAAGGCAAAACAAAGGTGAAACAAAGGTGAAACAAAGGTGAAACAAAGGTGAAACAAAGATTAAACCCAAGCCTACAGTCAATGAAACTACCAAGCCATTTAAAGCTGTGGATAAGCTGTGGATATTCAGCACGAGTTGATTGTATCTGTCTTTGTAAATTGTAGGAG
Organism: Metschnikowia continentalis; assembly: GCA_002370835.1. Classification (NCBI taxonomy): domain Eukaryota; kingdom Fungi; phylum Ascomycota; class Pichiomycetes; order Serinales; family Metschnikowiaceae; genus Metschnikowia; species Metschnikowia continentalis. The sequence continues at coordinate 12,714 of NLAO01001998.1, read as the reverse complement.
AACCAAAATCAATTACAATCAATTACTAGGTGAAGCCATAATTACTAGGTGAAGCCATAATTACCTGTAGAACCATAATTACCATCAATAGAACTCACTATAAATGATTACTAAATCAAAAATCAAGTACAAAACTTCCGTGGTCACGTGACTAAAGCAACCATCTGGTCCATTTATTTCCTTTCACTTCTACTAACTGCCTCAGTACTTCAACTTTGCAATACCTATATGTCTTGGTGGTTTGTGGCGGTTTAATGGTGGTTTGATGGTGGTTGCTGGAGGTTGCTGGTGGTTGCTGGTGGTTGCTGGTGATTGCTGCTGGTAGTGATGCTGGTAGTGATGGTGTGGAATGCTGATTGCTTTGGTAACTACAAGGAATTGAGTTAATTTGCTGGAATTAGACTAATCTAGATCTACTTGCGACCACCTGTGAATGCTTCTTTTATTAGGATATCTACAAGTCTGCATCATCCTCATCAGGCAATGGCAAGGCGGTGGCCTGCTCCATCTCCTGTTGGTATTTTTGCATCAAGTCAGCGTCCACTTGCACCTCAGGAGGAGCCAAGGCAGGCGAAGCCACAAACTCCAATTGTGGGTTGCCCACCAACTTTCTAGCCAACCAGAGGAAAGGCTTCTCGAAGTTGTAGTTGGACTTGGCAGAGATGTCGTAGTACTGCAAGTTCTTCTTTCTGTGGAAAGTGATGGTCCGAGCCTTAACCTTACGCTCCTTCACATCCACCTTGTTACCACACAAGACAATAGGAATGTTTTCACAAACTCTCACCAAGTCTCTGTGCCAGTTAGGAACGTTTTTATAGGTAATTCTGGAAGTGACATCGAACATGATGATACCACATTGACCGTTGATGTAGTAACCATCTCTCAAGCCTCCGAACTTCTCCTGACCGGCCGTGTCCCACACATCGAACTTCAATTCTCCGTAGTTGGTGTGGAAGCCCAAGGGGTGCACCTCGACACCGAGGGTGGCGATGTATTTCTTTTCGAATTCTCCAGTCAAGTGTCTCTTGACGAAGGTGGTTTTTCCGGTACCTCCGTCTCCGACGAGGACCAATTTGAAAGTGGGGACTTCGGTGGATGCCATTTTGTTGGGGGTAGGTTTAATGGAGTTGTTGATTCAGGTTTTTTTCGGGGGTGGAAGACGCTGCGCAAAAAACCGCACCATGTGCAGGACACAACCTTATATGCACGCCGCAAACAATCTTCCCATCACTGCGCGAGTTTTTTACACGAGGTGTTTGGCAACCGGGTGGGAAGAAAGGGGAAAAACGCGCGATGGAACCAACAGGTGCACGGGTGTCGAAGGGGGGGCGCGAGCAAGCGAAACAATAAGCACTGACTGACTGATCACGTGAGACATACATCAGTACACCACCACCACCAACAACAACAAATACAAATACAAAAACAAAAACAAAAACAACAAAAAAAAAAAACATCTGTACACCGGCACACGTGCACATCCAAACACCATCAAACATCTGTACACCGGCACACGTGCACATCCAAACACCACTAAAAATCTGTACACCGCCTCCTATCATCCCCTATCACCCCTATCCCCCCTATCCCGCCTTTCCCCTCCCCACCGTACATCCGTGCACCTCGCGCACACCCAAATCAAGCGATAGGACCCTGAGGCGTTTGTTGTGTTCCAGATCTCAAGTGCGTGTGGCGCCACTATCAGCAACAAAAGTCAAGCAACAATTTCAAGCCATAAGGGATATTTTTTTTTAGGTGATTGCACCAATTGGGAGGAATGCTTCCCGATTCGGAAGGCCGGATTTATCAAGTAGGCACACTTCCTAATTAGGAATTGTACCTGTCTCTAACAAGGTTTCCCATCAATTCATTAATTGTTAACCGAACACTTCGTAAATGAGTCCTTAAGCGTTCTTTATATTATTAAACGGTAGTAAGGCTTATGAAGCTGAAACACGTCTGAAACAAACCTGAAACAAACCTGAAACACGTCTGAAACACGTTTGAAACACGTCTGAAACACGTCTGAAACAAACCGAAACATACCTGAAACAAACCTGAAATAATCCCCAATGACTTCCCCCTACCGTCACTCAAACTACACATACACAAACACAAAACATCCTTACACACATGCCATTATTTCATTTCCTGGTAATACACACGTAGCCAGCCAGACTCCAAACCAGGCCAATGTTCCAGAATCCGAACCGGCTGCAGTGGATGTTTCAGGACAAACAGAGGAGATGCACGGCGCGCGCGCAGGGCCCGATGTGCCGCGCGAGATGCTAAAAAAAAGAAATCCAAAAAAAGATACCTAAAAAAAGGTCCCGTCTGCATTACAACTTAAAACAGCACAGTGTCGTCGCTCATTATTATTACAACGTGCTAATATTACCCGCTTCCTAATTCTAGTTCTTATCCGAAACACGGATCTCGTATACTAAAGAATTTGTGACATTATCTCCAATTCACGCCCCATTCCGCTCAAAAAAAAAAAAAAATATCCGGTTACCTTACCTCCCCATTATTACATTTCCTGCGCACGTGACCTGGGCTGGTGCCATTATTCGTCTCCACTGGTGTTGCCATTTCCCCTGCTCGTCCTTTGGTGTGCCGAAACCACTTCCACTACCAATCATCACTTGATCTTTTCCTGGGCATTTCAACCGCACTTTTAACCTCCCAGTGCGTTCCGCGTGTATATCAAGTCAAGTCCACCATCGTCGCTCCAGAAAGGGACTCTCATTCTGAAACATCAATTGGTGCATCTGAAACACACACACTGGAACATCCTGAAACACCAAAGTGGAACATCCTGAAACACCAAAGTGGAACATCCTGAAACACCAAAGTGGAACATCCTGAAACACCAAACTAGAACATCCTGAAACACAGCAAATAGCAAACAACAATAAAAGGTCAAATTGGACACGCGAATTGGAACATTCTGAAACTCAGCCTACTACTTGAAACCGAGTCTCACCATTCTGAAACACAGCCTACTTTGATATCTGAACATAGACTACCCCCGTGAACCAGAAACAGTTGGTGGCTTAACCAGAAAAAGAGTTATTAGTCTGATTTGAAACAGTTATTAGTCTAACCAGAAAAAGAGTTACTAGTCTGATCTGAAACAGTTACTAGTCTGATCTGAAACAGTTATTAGTCTAACCAGAAAAAGAGTTACTAGTCTGATCTGAAACAGTTATTAGTCTAACCTGAAACAGTTACTAGTCTAACCTGAAACAGTTACTAGTCTAACCTGAAACAGATTGTTAGTACTCTGACATCAAATACCTGGCCATGTTCCCGAATTCCACTCCTTATAGGAAACCAGGCCTACATCTTCAGAATCACTACTTCCCCAATTCGCCAGGAATGCTACAGAGTGTGGGAACTCCGCAACATCCCATGACTCCCATGGACTTCTCCTACTCACAGTCCATGCTCCCTGCAAACCTCCTATCAACACCGTCGCCATATGTTGGAAACGGCCACAACTTCATGCCTCCGGTGTTGCTGCCGTCGCTCCACCCAAGAAGACACTTTCTGGCCTCCAGCCTTGTGGCCACGCCTCCATTGTTTAGTCCTCACCAGGGCAACTTTGACTTGCAACTCCCACGTACCGTGATCTTCAGTGGTCTACCTTCGAATGTGACCTTGCTGATGTTCTTGGACCATCTAGGTTTTGGGCCCGTGGAGCAGTGCCGGATGGTATCTGGACACGGATCAGAGAATAGAGGCACAGAGAATGGAAGACCGAGGAGTTCCTTATGTAATATTTCCGAAAACGGAACTTCTCAAACCAAAGAGCCTCCTGAGGGAGTTTCGGACTCCAACGAAGATAACACAGAATTGGATGAGCCCAAGGCACAGAGTGAAAACACCATCTTTGTTTCGTTTTTGAATCATCCCACTGCCCTTCATTGTCTCAACTGGTATTCCCGAAACTCGGAAGATTTACGCCAAAAACTCAACTGCCCTAATCTTAAGATGATGTTTGACCTGCCTGAAACGGCTCGTGGCCTTAAACTCAAGGTGTTCAAGTACGTGGTGGAACACGATGCTACGCGGGCCATATCCATCTGTTTCCGGATTATCGATCTGGACCTCGTGCCATTGATGGAAAAGGCGTTCCGTGCCCGGTGCCTGAACTTTGGAGAAGTGGAGGATTTTGTTGTGGTTGAAGCAGACCAGCATATCGAATATGTGGTGCACTTCCTCTCGGTGGAGTCGGCCATCAAGATTTATGACTACCACAAGAGACGACTTCTCCGAAACGAGCCCGTGGCCGCCGAAGAAGACGTGGAGCTTCTGTGCATGTCGGTCGCCTTCCATCGGGACCGGTGCGAATCACTAGACTTCTGCCAGCCCCCGGTGCCGGAATCCGAAAGAAGCCTCTCCAAGGATTCTATGACCTATGAGCTCTCATTGCACGGGATGGAAGAACCCTCGGATGTAAGCTCTAACTCGGCTGTTTCTGAGTTCAACTCCCCCAACCACTTCCACTTTGACATTGTGGGCGCCCGAGATGCTCCCCCATGCCCATTTCCAATGCCACAGCCCCATTTCCTGCAGTTTCCATCTTTTCCCTACAATCCAGACCCCATGAACGACTGCAACCGGACGCTCTGCCTTGGAAACCTCCAGCCCAAAACCACCGTGGAGGAAATCGCCAACAATGTGCGTGCAGGAGGCTTGGTGGAGAGCATCAAGTTCTACCGGCACAAACGGGTGTGTTTCATCACATTTGTGGACCCAAAAATCGCCCTAAAGTTTTACTTGAACCACCAGGTCTTGCACCAGTTGGTGATCCGGGATAATGTGATCAGTGTCAACTGGGGCCGCAACCATTCAGGCCCATTACCGGTGAACATTGCTAATGCTGTCAAGTCCGGAGCTTCCCGAAACGTGTATATTGGGTTGAAGTTGAACAAGGCTAAGGTATTCAAATACAAACTTCCCGATGAGGCCACTTTGCGGGCAGACTTCTCCCATTTCGGCGACTTGGAGCAGATCAACTATGTGCACAACAAGGACTGTGGGTTCATGAACTTCATGAACATCAACGATGCCATCAAAGTAGTCAGTTACTTTGAAAGCAACAACAAAAAGAAGATCTCCGAGATTGTGGGAGATAACGGCGAAGTCTACGAAAAGTACCGGATTTTTAAAATCAGTTTCGGGAAGGACCGGTGTGGAAACCCTCTCAAGTTTAGTTTTAAAAAGACTGTAGAGAGTGAGAAGGAGCCTGAACGGCCGAAAAAGCAGCCTGAGCTGAAGAGCGTCGAGAGCATCAATCAAGAAGCGGCCATGGTGTTCGGAATCCAGACTCCTTCCGGAAAGGACAACAAAGCTCAAAAAGAGAAGAAAAAGGGAAAGAATGGAAAGAAAGCAGGTAATGAGGGGAATGGAAAGAATGAAAATGGAGAGAATGGGGAGGAAGGCGATAGTGGACAGGATTCCGAGAGTGAGGCTGATGATATAGCCATCATCATCGAACCCGATACTCCTCCCCGGCCCCAGCCTCCAAAAACCCGCAAAAAAGCCGAGAAAGTGTACCATGACGATAATGTCGACTTGACGGAGTTGCTCAGTGCAGCATGGAGCTCCAAGGGCTATGGCTACGGATACCAGGCTCCCATGTATGCACCACCCATGATTAACAAGGAACAGTACGAAGCCATGGGACAGGCGTACCCATATGCAAGCCAACACAACCACAGTGGAAGCTACGGCAGTGGGTCGCAGATCATGGCGCAGTACTTGGCCAAGTCACAACACGAAACCGCTCTTTTGGCCTCCACGGTACATGAGAGACGAAGAAGAAACACAATGAATGAGTCATGATTGATTGGTGATTATTGATTAAATTAAAGTTCTTATGCATGGTCGGAGGCTATGGCGCCATAGGTGCCGAGAATTGCGGCGATAATGCCCAAGAAAATGCCAATTTTGGTCAAGATCCGGGACCATGGGGTGAGTGTGTGGGCATTCAACTTAAGGTGAAACATGAGGGGAAATGTCACACAGATGGTGCAGCAGATGGCCAGGCCCAAAAAGGCAACGACCTGGCCGAATTGGGTAAAGGCCAACGACAAGATGAGCAAGAGTGTCATCAAGATTAGGCGAGAGCAGATCTTGACTAATGAGCTTCTATCGGGTCTTCCCGAACGGTCTTTTGGTGGGTGGTCTGATGATTTGTGGCTTTCCAAAAACTCTTCCACCACATATAAAAGAGGCCTGACGATCAAGGCCAATTTGGAGATCGGGAGAAGACCCACCAACAAACACACCACGCGGTTGACCCATGCAGAAGACATGTTCTGGAGAATACTCTTGGTAAGCGAGTCGCTCACGCCATCGCCATACATCAAATAGCCCACCACGGCTATAAACAGGTCCAAGAGCGTGGTGAACGCAAACGACCAGTTGCAGCATGAGGCGTATTTAGCCGGGTGTCTCATGTCGCGGTACAACTCGGGGTACACTGGGTGGCCTCCCCAGGGAGCCATGAAAATGCCCAATGAAAACAAAAGGTCCTTGAAAGAAGAAGGCCACAAGCGAGTGTGTTCCGGATGGAGAAGAGAGCCCGGAGAAGTGGGTGTGGAAAAGCCACAAATGGCGATCACCGTCATGATACCCACTGTACACACTATACCCAACAAACTCACTATGGACACCACGGACAACGGCAAAAACGAAAGGAAGAATGTTACCAGCACAATGAGAAGTTTCAAGAGCACGGGGCTGATTCCAGGAAACAAAATCAGGGACGCATCGCTGAAAAGAAGAATTAACGTCAACAGCGCCCCCAAAAGGTCCACGGTGAAGGTAGCCGTGGCTAAGGCCTTGAAGCGGGGCCCGCCCCATAAGTGGGCAATATCGCCATAACTATTGCAGTATTTATGGCGACTCAAGATGGAGCCGAGGATCTTGGCTGTGGACGCAGTGATGTATGCGGAACCAAGAAAGAAGGCTACACCCAATACCCATCCCGAGAGCCGGAGCCCAAACGAGAGCGAAAGCATGGCAATGCCCATAAGTGTATTGACTGCATTCAGGATGGTCTGTGGAGCGGTGGAGGTGCCGGAATGAGGGACTAGTGAAAAAACACTGGAGCTGCGATGTTTTCGGCTTAAGAGCAGTGAAGTTTCGTTGAAACCAGTTCCCCGTGTCGATCCTGGAGAAGAGCCTGGGCCTGAGCCGAGGATTGAGCCTGGGCCTGAGCCTGGTTCGGGTACGGGGAATGAAAAGTCCTTGAGAGTCTTTGAGTTTGAAGAGCCCAGACTTTGGCTATTTCCGAGGTTTTGGCTGAGGGAGCCGAGGAGTTGGCCATTTCCAAGGGTTTGACCAGCTTGGGTTTGACCTTGACTTTGATGTTGGTGACCTTGATATTGACCGTCTTCGAGGTCGGGGAATGGAGACTCGGCAGAGGTGCAGGGCGACACATCGACCAAGGCCAGCTCGTGGTACATGGCGGCACGCTGGTGCGACAGCGCAAAGTTACTTAAGGAGTTGGCGCCGCCCATGGTGAGGAACGACAGTCTACGAGAGTCTGGAGCCATGGTGATGGACAAGCCGAAGTAGCGCAGAAGAATGTGATGCACGCGCAACATGCAGGCTTCGCCGGCCACGCTCACCCTATCCTCCCTTACCGCCACACCCACCCACCTCCTCCTCCTCCCCATCACCACTTTCCATACCTCCACATCCAACGCCACATTCACCATCTCCACCAATACCCACCCCCCACTCATTCCTATCATTATCATCTCATTCATACCAAATACATACCAAAGTTCTTCTAATGAATATGTTTTCCAAGGGTGTTATATGCAGGCGGTGGCCAATTAGTAGCTACAGAAACAAAGGGTAATGGTGTGGAAATAAGCAGGCCGGCTATAGTGCAGAAAATAGACTCCGAGTGAATGTGAGTGTGGACCATGGTGCGAATACAATGTTTTTCAAAAGTATTCAAACCAGCGCGACAAAATGTTTCGAACCAAGACAAAATTGTTCAAACCAAAAAGACAAAATTGTTCAAACCAGCCCGACAAAATGGTTCAAACCAAGAAGACAAAATGGTTCAAACCAAATGGCTTAAACTTTTATTAGAATTCAATATTCTGAAATCTTAAATCTGGACGATTGCCTAATATGTACTACATTTGGGACAGAAGTCTTGCAGTACCAATCAAGGGCCAAGTTCCAAAAAAGGGTGAAAAACGGACGGAAATGAACTGGTTTCCTTATTATCTTGTATACAACAACTTGTCCATTTGGTTTGAAAGACTGTGCGTAGGGGTACGAAACATTTTGTTGCGCTGGTTTGAAACATTTTGTCGTGCTGGTTTGAAGAGTTTTGAAAAACACTGTAGAAAGTGAGTGAGTAAACAGTACAGTGTTTTTCAAAGAACTCAAACCAGCGCGGCAAAATGATTCAAACCATACTAACAAAATTAAACAAACCATACTAACAAAATTAAACAAACCATACTAACAAAATGATTCAAACCATATTAACAAAATTAAACAAACCATACTAACAAAATTAAACAAACCATACTAACAAAATTAAACAAACCATACTAACAAAATTAAACAAACCATACTAACAAAATTATATAAACAAACCAATGTCAAACAGGTTCGTACACCCCTAACAAGTTGTGTATACGAGATTCATGGTCATAAATCTAATCATTTAATTTAATTAAATTTTATTTAATTCTCGCTGACTCCATACCACCAAGACCGACTACTACTACTACTAGTACTGACTACTCACTAATCCTAGCTGTTACTTACTACTGACTACTCACTATTCCTAGTTGTTACTAACTACTGACTACTCACTAATCCTAGTTGTTACTAACTACTGACTACTCACTATTCCTAGTTGTTACTAACTACTGGCTACTCACTATTCCTAGTTGTTACTAACTACTGACTACTCACTAATTCTAGTTGTTACTAACTACTGGCTACTCACTAATCCTAGTTGTTACTAACTACTGACTACTCACTATTCCTAGTTGTTACTAACTACTGACTACTACTGACTACTACTACGTTATATTATTCTATATTAAGTAAAATGTTAATTACGAATAATACGCACTCTTTGCATTGCATAATAACTATTTTTAAAATTTTAAATATTAGTATAAATGAAGATTCGGTCTTCCTCAGGTAAATGCATGTTTCATTGGTAGCTCCTTTGAATCCCATCTTGCTGATATGTTTATTTAATAACAAATTTACGCATTTTTTTTTACACATAAATATCTAAATGAGGATAACAAGAAAACCCAGTTCAGTTCAGTTCCGTCTGTTTTTCACCATTCATACATCCGTTTTTCACCATTGATTCGTCCTTTTTTCACCATTCATTCATCCGTTTTTCACCATTGATTCGTCCTTTTTTCATTCATCCATCCGTTTTTCACCATTGATCCGTCCTTTTTTCACCATTGATTGGTACCGCAAGACTTTTGTCCAAATTTAGTACATCAAATATTCTGGACAATCCTTACCATTATTCTGGTGGAGAGTTTTTGGATGTCACGTTTCTCTCAAAGTTATATAAGCCGCTTCGGTTTTTTTTTGAGGACCTATCAGCTAACATAGTTTTAGTAAGGCATAAATGTATTAAAGAACATAACACTATTACTGGTAGCTCTGTCTGATACTGGTACTATTTATCTATGACCATTAATTGTGGATCTATTACTGGTAGCTCTGTCGTAGTAGTAGTAGTTAGTAGTTAGTAAGGACTAGGAATTGTGAGTAGTAGTCAGTAGTAGTCAGTAGTTGGTAACAACTAGGAATAGTGAGTAGTAGTCAGTAGTAGTCAGTAGTTGGTAACAACTAGGAATAGTGAGTAGTAGTAGTAGTAGTAGTAAGTAATAAGTAATAAGTAGTGTAGTGTAGTGTAGTGTAGTGTGGTAGTGTAGTAGATATGAGACGATCATCCAGATTTAAGATTTCAGAATATTTAATTTTAATAAAAGTTGGTTTGAACCATTTTGTCACGCTGGTTTGAATAGTTTTGAAAAACACTGTATATTCATAGGTTATGAGCTCCGTCCCTGGTTATGAGCTCCGTCCCTGGTTATGAGCCCGTCCCTTGATATGAGCTGTCCATTGTTATGAGCTCCGTCTCTAGTTATCAGCTCGTTTTTAGTTATGAGCTGTCCCTTGTTATGAGCTGTCCCTAGTTATGACTGTCCCTTGTTATGAGCTGTCCCTAGTTATGACTGTCCCTTGTTATGAACTGTCCCCATAAACCCTGCTCTTCTCACGTTATGAGCCCTGCCTCATAACCTCACCTAAATCATCACTACGTCTACAGCACACACTCTTGATCCTACCCATATCACGTGACTTCTACTCTACAATATTCTTTATGCTTATTTCTTCGCCAAGAAATACCCCCCGGTGATCAAGCCAGCTTTAGGCTACGCATCACTGGTTAGCACACCTCTGGTCAGGCTGCGTGCGTCCTGTCTATGCAATGTTGGTCTGTAGATCGTCCTCATATTCAATCTCCACGTGCGGCCTCTTCAGCTTGGGCTTCTCGCGGTCCAGCTCGTTGTCAGAGTCAGAATCGGAATCTGCCTCCAGGTCGTGTCCCAACCATTTTTGCAAATCTTCCATATCCACCAATTCTTCATCTTCACTATCCTCCACATATTCCACCTCACCAAAGCCTTCGTCGTCTCCACTCTCCAACTCCACATCATCATCTTCATCGAATTCCTGCTCTTGTTCCTGGCCCACTCCTCCAAGAACCTTCTTCCAGATCTTTTCATCCACATTAAGAGGCTGATCTCCATATGCACCACTCTTCAACCGGTCCAACAATTCCTTCTCGATGGCCTTCTCTATACGGGCAGCCGCCAACGCCTTCCGTTCTCGGTTTTGCTCTCGTCTCTGAACCTTGCGCTTAACTCCCACATATCTTTGCTCATCCTCCTGCAACGCAAGCCGCCTTTCCGTCACTGCCACCTGCGTCAACCGCGTCATTCTCTGCTTGCACTTGTTAATCAAAAAATCGTCCCAATACTGTAAATGGTGATCGATCTGCAGTAAGGCCTTCGTATAGTTCTTCAGCAAGGGCACCCGCTCCCAGAGCTTGGCCGGCATATGTGCCCGCTCGGCGGTCTTCATATATAAGTACTGTTTTCCCTCGATATTCTTGACTGTGGCGTACTTGGCGTTAGCCAAAGGACATGATTTGCGGTCACACACTCCGGTAACATTATACTCATTTCTGCAGAAATCTTGGCCGTTGCCGGGGCGTACTTTGAATGAACAGAATTGGTCGTTGATCACCAGCCAGATGAGCTCGTCCGACATGGTTTTGGTATATGCTTATGGATGTGACTTTGGGGTGATGGAGATGCTTGATGCTTGAAAAAAGATGCGCGAAGAGATGCCCTCGCACCCGTACACCCCATAAAAAAAAAAGAAACCCCCAAAAAAAACAGAACCACATGAAAAAAGGGGAGGGAATTTAAGAGAAGAATAACAAAAAATGAACAAATTATGGTCTAAATTAAATATTTTAAATTTTAGCTTTTTTAAATTTGTTGGAATGGCCCGGTTGTTTGGACTGATGCTCAAGTGCTCAGTGTGCTCAGTGTCCTTGTATACAGTACCATTGATATTATATACAGGACGATAAGAGGATTAGTTTTTTCCGGCCAACTATTGGTGGATTTCCAAAAAGAGTACCCATAATTTTTAGATGTATTTTAATAATGGTCATTTCTAAATTGAAATATAACAAAAAGTTTACACCAACACTCTTCACAGAAATTTCACACTGTATTAATTCTTCATAATAGTACACCATATACAGTGTTTTTCAAAAGTATTCAAACCAGCGCGACAAAATCATTCGAACTAGCACAACAAAAAGGTTCGATCCAAGATGACAGAATTGTTCACAACAACTTTTATTAGAATTCAATATTCTGAAACCTTAAATCTGGAGGTTTGACTCATATGGTACTACATTTGAGACAAAAGTCTTGCAGTACCAATCAAGGATGAAAAACGAACAGGACTCAATTGGTTTCCTTGTTTTCCTGTATACAAAAACTTGTAAGGGATGTACGAAACTTTTTGAATTATTGGTTTGTTTAATTTTGCTAGTGTGGTATGAACCATTTTGTCTTCTTGGTTCGAACCATTTTGGCGCGCTGGTTTGAATACTTTTGAAAAACACTGTATTACTATACAGTATATTAAGATTATTAATTGCTAGAATTTTAATAATAAAATTATAAATATATATAATACCGATAATCGGTATACCCACCACAATATGGGACATTATACTAAAAATTATACCTAAAATACGATAAATGGCCCCGCTTCGCGGAGTCAGGCGATACGGCCGTCATTATATATTATATATATATAAAGTCCCGCAGCTTAGCTGTTGGCGGGGGTATGTTTTTTTATGAAAATGGTTAGTTTAATTCACTTAGACCTTAAATACATATAAGTTATTAAAGAAATTAAAAATAAAAAAGATATGTTTTTTTTCACCTTTAGATCAATTTGAAATCAAACCTTTATTAACTATAAATAATATTATAACATTAAGTATACTGTTATGTTCTTTAATACATTAATGCCTAGCTTCTTATATTCGTTGATGGTTCCTCAAGAGAGGAACCGAGGTGGCTTATATAA
>NLAO01001995.1:0-19032 GCA_002370835.1 Metschnikowia continentalis | reverse complement strand
TACATACTATACTACTTACATACTATACTACTTACATACTATACTACTTACATACTATACTACTTACATACTATACTACTTACATACTACACTACTTACATACTTCATCACTTAAATACTACACTACTTACCTACTACATTACTCACATACGCAATAAATCTCATAGAGGTATTATGTGGCCTAGACCGTCTGACCTTAACAATGGCCATCAAAGGCCCTTCAATTATGTTCCAATTTGTACTATCACTCTACTCTACTGCTATACTACACTTTATTGACTACTATACTATTACTCTTCATACTAACATAGCACACTATTGACTACAATACTACTACTACTACTACTACTGGTTACTACTGGCTACTACACTACAACTACACTACTACTACACTACTACTACTACTACTGGCTACTTACTACTTATAGTAGTACTACTACTGGTTACTACTGGCTACTACTGGCTACTACTACTTATAGTAGTACTACTACTGGTTACTACTGGCTACTACTGGCTACTGCTTATAGTAGTACTACTGACTATGACTAAAAGATTCCTATATACTAGAAAATGGAACTATCACACTTTTTTGGCAAAAATTGGACTAGAGTGTATATATAGCAAATTTGGTAGTTCTAGATTTCATTAAATGGCCATTGTGGATTAAGGTGAACATATCTGAAGTGTCTATAGTGATTTGAACGTGTTATATGCAGGACCTCGATATATACTATACTAATCTACTAATCTACTAAACTACTAATCTATTAGTGAATAGAGTAGTCTTGAATGTAAAATTTAGACTAGTATAATAATAAGATTTGGGGTTCGGGATTTCAACTCCAATTCTATCTCTGTTAATAGTTAGCAAATTGTTTGACAGTCTTTATGGGCAGTGCACTCCCACATATTAGTCCCATCAGAATAGACTTCCAACAATGGTGCCAGACAGGACAATGACAATTCAGATTGGGCAATTCTCCAACAGTGGTCCCAGATTGGACAATTCAGATTGGACAATTCAAATTGGATAATTTCTTAGTCCCAGAATAAACAACGTCAACTGTGGTCATATCAGAATTACCATCCGAATAAAGTGTCATGCTGGAACTCAAGAAAAGTCAGTATCAGTGTTGGGGTATATAGGCCACCGTTACTGTACAGAGCCATTTTTCCCTGGAACCATCAACCATCCCCTAATAGAAAAGACACAGACTAATGGAATCTGGTATTGTTGTTTTTGAATGTTAACCCAAGGATGCTAGATCCATTACATCCATTATAGGCAAGACTGTACTCATAGAGGTAGCCTACGCCGTCTGGTTCCAAGAATAACCATTTCACCGCCCAACCAGCCCTTGATGATCTTCTAAACCACATTGAAAGTCTAAAGGGCTTGTGGATCCACATGACGGTGTCACTCTCGGGATAGTTGGCCTCGAACAATTTGGGCAACGACTTGGTCAACGACTTGGTCAACGACTTGGTCAACGACTTGGCTGCATCAAGTCAGCGTTTTTCAACGAAATCCCGGTCATATCAACATATGTTAGCACCATAATTATCGTTGGTGTAGTCACTGAAGGTCATCAGTCCACTCGTTTCGAAGTCTTCCAATCACAGACAATCACAGGTAGTCACAATTGGATGACTAGACCATGAGAATCAGAAAATAACCCAACAGAGATAACTTTGAGAAAGTCGTGGCCACTTTAGAGTTAGAACAGGCCAAGTATGCCACTGCATTGGCTTCGGGTTCTCCCACCACCACCACCTTGATTCTCCAATCCTTGCCCATTGGTTCCCACATGGTATCGGGTAGTAATTTTTATGGTAGTAATCACGGTAGACAATCACGGTAGACAACCACGGTAGACGATCAAATTTAGACAATTCCAATCAGTCAATCCCAATTAGACCAATCCAATCAGTCAATCCCAATAATTATCTTTAATTTCCAGAAAGCTTTGATGTACTGTCTTAGAATCTGCAGGTAGCTTCTCATGAATGGAATGTAAACGCTGAATCTCTAGTTTGTTCTGATGGACTTCCTTTAATAACACCTCGATTTCGTGCTTCAATTTGTCTTAAACTTCAAACTGACTGTCTCCAATGAATTTTTCCTGCTGATGCAACTTAGAGGATTCCTCCTCAGATTGTGTGACCTCCTTCATAGTGTTTTGCAACTCCTCATTTTCTATTATAAGATGCTCCATCATGTCCAGATCTGAAACATTTTCAAGCTATTCTTGTAGTAGTTGAGCAACATTTTAATTCCAATCAGAATCCAAATGCCAAGCAGGATTAGAGTCAGAAGCAGAACAGAAGCAGAACAGAAGCAGAACAGAAGCAGAACAGAAGCAGAACAGAAGCAGAACAGAAGCAGAACAGAAGCAGAGTCAGAAACAGAAGCAGATGTCACAGCATCAGAAAGAAGCAGAAGCAGATGTCACAAGATCAGAAAACAATGTCTTAGGATTGTAAGAATTGTAACTGGCACAGTAATCTTTGTTTATGACCTGGTAATGGCCCTGAAATTACCACACTTAGAAACCAGACAGAACCAGAAAAACCAGAAAAACCAGACAACACCAGAAAAACCAGACAACACCAGACAACACCAGACAAACTGGGAACTCAAGAAACTCAAGAAACTTAAAGAACTTAAAGATCTTGACTGGATTCCACAAGCGGAAAGTGGAGAGGAAGAAAAAGGCATTAAAGTTCCATGAGAAGCAGGACAGACTAGCCCGTGAGGAAGCCAGAAAGAAGGCCCGAGAAGAACAGAAACAAGAATTTCAGGGCAAACTCCGTGAGTTGGAGGCAGCCAAGAGTATTGACCTCACGGAGATCTTGAAGCAGGGGAACTTGAAAACTCAGAAACTCAGAAACTCAGAAACTCAGAAACTCAGAAACTCAGAAACTCAGAAACTCAGAAACTCAGAAACTCAGAAACTCAGAGACTCAGAAAACGCAGAAACTCAGAAACTCAGAGACTCAAAAAGCACAGAAACTCAGAAACTCAGAGACTCAAAGAACTCAGAAACTCAGAGAACCAAAAAACTCAGAAACTCAGAGACTCAGAAAACGCAGAAACTCAGAAATTCGTAGAAATTAATGTTTTCACGTAGAAAAAATCTCCTCTGAAGACATTGACTTGATGATTCTCCTGCATCGTAGTCTACTTCCAGTTATTTCAAGACTCCTGCATAAACAGCAACTCCATAAAGTTCACAATCAATTATTCCGTCCGGTATTTGGGCTTGGAAGGTGCTGGTGCTGCTTTGGGCTTTGGCTTGGCCTTTTTCTTAGTCTTCCATGGAGTGCCTGCATATAGCCGCTTCTTCTCCTCCTTCTGTAAACGTTTGGCCTCTTTTTCCCTCTGTTGCCTTCTTTCTCGACAAGCTACCTTAACATCCCGCTTTTTCTTTCCCTCACGACGCCGACGGTGACGTTTTTGGTCAAGGTCAATTTTGGCGTTATATGCAGTACAATCGAGTACTTTCTTAGTATTCATAGTTTCAGGCACCACACTGATGGTGAAATCGCCCGAAAAGTAGTTTTTTAGAGCGGAGAAATCGACTAATCTGGCAAACTCCGCCCGGGTGAAGTCCACGGCCGATGCAGCGAACTGGGCCTCTTGAGTACTGGAGTAGTGCAGAAAATAGTAGTCTTGGGGCCGTTCATTGACGATTTTTTCATCATCTGCATCGTCCCGGAGCGAGATTTTCACCTCTGGCGAAGGTCCGGCGAAAAGACGGAACTCAAAGCCTTCGTCTTGGGAATTTTCCGCCTCCAGGGTGACTTTTTGGGCCAGAAACAGTGAATTCTGGACCTTTTCCGCCGAATTTTGGTCATTTTGAACAGGAACTTCCACCTCTTCAAACTCAAATGCTGGCAAATACACCTCACCATCACTGGACTCTTCTTCAGACTCGTATAGAGCCGATCTTGACACTCTGGGGTTAGTATAGGCCGGGAGAAGGGGTAGGGCCAATGTCCGGATTGGGAAGGATTTTTCCTAATTGGGAAACAGGTGTCCGGATTAGGATAGATCACTTCCCAAATAGGAAATACCATCTGCATTTCTTTAGTGGTGGTGAAACATACACCTTGTATTCCATGATACTTTGTAAGAATTAGCATCGCGATGCTCATTTGCGGGTCCATATAGTAAATGCGCGGGCTCATAACGCGAAAGATGGGTGCGGGCTCATAACGCAATTTATATGTACGGGCTCATAACACAATATACAAACTACAGTCTGCCATTAAAATTAGACTAGTGCCATATTCACATATATTTACTTACTAACAGTACATTGCATGAGTCAGAGGATATCACTATACAAGTCATCAGTAGCCATTAATTATCAGTAGCTATCAGTAGCTTAGCACGTGACATAGGCTGGAATGAGGTAGCTGACTGAACCAAAGGACTGACTGAACCAAGGACTGAGTAGGCTGAATTTGGGACAGATTGGGGATTTTGGATGGATTTGGATGGATTTGGATGGATTTGGATCGATTTGGAAAAGGAAAGGGTCAGATTTGGAACAGAGTCATGGACTGGTTTGGTCATAATGTCCAATGGTAGAACCCACCAATAGAGGAACAGACATTGGCACTTCAAAACTTCACCATAATATCTTTCCGAGATTGTTCTTGTCAAAGAGATCATGGAGATCATTTTCAGAGGATCAGCTTCAATAGACCCTCTTTCAATGAAACATAATCTCATGAATGTCTTGTCAATGGATCCTTTGTGAACCCTCTGTCAATGTACTCTCTGTCAATGGAGATGTGGTGGAAAAGAGACTGAGAGGATGGTAGATTTCTCCAACACGAAGGTTTGGGTCTCCTGGTGTCTTTGGAACAGACTAGAACAGACTGCTTTGTTGGAACAGACTAATTTCGGAACATGCCAATTTTGGGACCAGAAGGAGATGTGGTCTGAAAGTCTGGAGATGGAAGAACCAGAATTGACGGTAGGAAAGACCACGACCAGAAAGACTCCCCGAAAGACTCGAGACAGACACCAAAGTGGCTGGAATGCTCATCACAGTAGCTCTGAAGATTCAAACATTGAGATGTTCATGAGTACTTGTAGTAATTGAGGCCCAACGAGACAATAGAACATCATGGAAGGTAGTGGGATCATGGAAGACAATGCGTCTCTCACACTAACAAGGTCCATGGTAAACTAGAAGATATCATGGTGGGGTTTCCAGAGGATCATTCACATCCTCCATAGAATAGTCCATAAGTCCTGATAAGTCCACGAAATAAGTCCATTCCACCAGATATGTCCAATGGAAAACACTAGACAAGTTAAGGCAAGACGTCGAAATATCCCCTGGTAGGTCTATGATAGACCTCTCCAGACCGATTCCTCAGTTCCAAACCAGTTCATTAGTTCCAAGCTCCCCAATTCCATGATTCCTCAATTCCTTAGTTCCAATGGTAAACATTGCTAAGATACCCAGTTTTCCCATGGTAGATTGAAGATATTCCATAGGATCTGTGGATAGTGTTCCAGAAGATCTGCTCCATTGGAGAATTCAATGTTCAATCGATGAAGAAGCACGTGGAGATCAATGAACCAATCAATGGAGCCAACGAGATGAAGTCAACTTAGAGACTGATTGTAAAGCTGTGATGACCAGTTCCGACGGCAAGGTTAGGTCTCTTTAATGGGTCCAAAAGATTAGATCCAAAAGACAAGGGAACAAATATTCATAGACAATGACATAGACCAAACGACATCGACAAAGACAGACAAAAAGACAGACCATTCACATCAAGAGACCAAGAGATCGTACACCTGGAAACAAAGGACCAATGGTGATACCGCTGGTATTGCACCCAGGCCAAATAAGATGTCTTTCTTATCAGTTAGGTAGTTGTCTCTATAATTGATTGGATTAGTCCACGAACATTAGAGACAGTTCCAACGAGGTCATAGAAAAACCATGGAAAGACCATAGACCAATGATGACCAATGACGAAATCTTTCCGTAGATTGGTCGATGCTTCAGAAATTTGATGGATGCTCCAGAAGTTTGGTCGATGCTCCAGAAGTTTGATAGCTGTCCAAATACAGACCTCAATTAGTGACATTCAATCACCACAATGGAGTATTGGCAGCCTGGACCGTACGTACGATGTCCACCCTCCGCTGCAACCTGGGAGGTAGAAAGCCCACGTGAGTCTCCATCTCCTTAATCTCCTTAGTTTCCTTTGAATCGTTATTCTCCTTTGTCTGTTGCATCTCAACTTCTGTAAGCATGTCTGCACTCCAAACCCGTTCGTAAACCACAGGAAAATGATCCTTGATATAGAGAGCAGTGGCCTCGAGCTCCACATAATGGAGCTGGAGCTTGCAGAACTTGGCAAGTCCGTTTTTCTCCACGTACCCATTGTGGCTGACACCCACCATCTCGAAGAATAAGACCCAAAGTCCTTTTTTGGCCTCGTCACTAACTTCGTCCACCAAAATAGAGGCTGCCCATGTCATCTCTGAAACCGCTTGGGAAAGAAGCAACGACACCTGGAGATCCACCACACACTTCTTGCCGTTGACTTCAAACACATAGAGCGGAGTGTATACAAGCAAGTGGTTCTCCCCCAACGGCTTCTCTTGGCCACACACAAGCTCCCGAAGTCCAATGGGATACTCATTGATGATACACTCGATTTCAAGCGCATGTTTTTTGGCCTGGATTTGAGCTGCAGCAATGCGAGCTTGTTCGGCTTCTTTGGCCTTTTGATTCTGCTGCTCGATTTCCTGCTGACGGAGCTGCTCAAGTCGTTTTTCTTCCTCCACTTTCCTCCGTCTTTCTTTTTCTTTTTCGGCCTGGAGAAACATCTCTTTGCGGGCCTTTTTCTTGGCCTGCACCTTCTCCTGCCACATTTTGGCCTGTTCTGCTGCCTTGACCCGTTGCTCCTCTTGTGCCTTGTGTAAAGCAGCAGCAGCGGCCACTTCTTCAGGGCTCTCCTTGACTTTTTCACATTTATCCTCCACCTTCTTTTCATCAGACACTTTCCGATCTTCATTCTTCTTTTCCTCAGACTTCTTCTCGTCAGACTTCTTCTCGTCAGATTTCTTTTCCTCAGATCTCTTTTCCTCAGATCTCTTTTCCTCAGATCTCTCTACCTTTTTCTCCTCAATCTCCGCCTTCTCCACGTCTCTTCTCTTGGCTGAAGGCCCAGAGTGGCCCGAAAAAGGTCTCTTTCTCACTGGAGAGCCATCAGGCTCATCGTGTCTCTCTCCTTCACTCTCCACTGGACTATTCTGCTTCACCAGACTCTTTCCACTTTCCAGTGTCTGTTCGCTCATTTTTTGCTCGAGAAGCAAAACTTCCCGTGGATCATAATGCGAAGAATGCTTGGCAATCTCCACCGGGCTCATTCCATCCTGGTCCCGTTTGATGTTCGGATCGGCTCCCTTGGATAAGAGAAACCGTGTCACATCATACACTCCCCTGCCCACGGAAGCCAAAAGCGCATTGACCCCAACGGAGTTCTTTTGGTTGATATCAAACGAGCCCGGATTAAGCCCTAGTAAGATATCCACGAGCTCCACGTGTCCGTTTCGGGCAGCAAGGTTAAGGATATCTGGCATCTTCAGGAGCGTAAATGCGTTGGTGACAAAATCCTCTGCTGCAGACTCCTTGAGGCCTTGAGCCGCATACTTGTAGATCAACGGATTGGACTTTTTCTTGGCCAAATCAGAGAAGTAGCTCTCCGTAGGGTCCTCCATCACTTTACGGGGCAGAGGTGCCTTATTGGGCGAGAAATCCTTAAGCAAATCGATGATCCCCTCATACTCATCGTCTTCCTCTTTGAGAAGGAAGAGCTTGGTGAGCGTGGAGTAGCCGTCGATGTTGCAGATATTGGGATCGGCTCCGTTTTCAAGAAGTGCACTTACCGTATCGGTATGCTTGTTTTCAGCCGCATCCATCAATGGGGTCTCGAAATCCCCCACTTCAAGTGCTTGTTTGTTGACATCAGCACCGTTGGAAATGAGGAACTTGACGATTTCCGTGTGGCCTGCTAGTGCTGCTTCATGAAGACAAGTGAAGCCTCCGAAATCGCTTTCGTTGGGGTTTGCTCCTTTTCGGAGAAGTTCTCTGACCTCGGCCAAATTGCCCTTTTTGCATGCTCTTTGCAATTGGGAACGGCCAGTGGAGTCCCGTTTGATCTTGTAAATTTTGGCCTGCCTTGGCTTTTTTTCATGGGTCCGATTATTCTCTTCACTCTCAGATTTGTCTGTTTCAGACCCAATTTCCGACTTTACGGCCACTTTTTCGGCCCCAATCTCTTCTTGCTTTTCTCCTTCGTTTTCAGACTCGGAGGTTTCGGAGTCAGAAATCACTATGTTCCGTTTGAGACGTCTCCTCTCCTGGTCAGGCCCTTTTTTTCGCAAGAAACTCTTGGACTGGTCCATGGAATAGGGAGTCTCATTGATGACGGTTTCGGCCTCCGAAAGTTCGTCATCCAGTACCTTTGGAGAGTCCAACACTTTTGAGTCCAGAACATTTGAGTCCAGAACCTTTGAGTCCAACACCTTTGAGTCCAACACCTTTGAGTTCAACACCTTTGAGTCCAGAAGCTTTGAGTCCAGAAGCTTAGGAGAGTCCATTGCTTTGACGTCCAGCGAAATATCCTGAGAAATATCCATGGCTTTGACGTCCATCGATTTGATGTCCATTTTATGAGGGATTTGGGGGTCCATGTTCCGGATAAAGTCGTCGGTAGTGGTGTTTCCAATGGGAGAAAGCACGGAAGAATCTGCGATGTTGGAAGTAGAGTCCAGCTCCGACCCACTAGCGCCTTTTCTGGGAGTAACTCTTTGGACAGGCGAGCTAGGACGTTCAAACATTTCCCTCCTGCCCTCTTCCTTCTCCTCCTTCACTTCTTTCTCCCTTTCATGCCTTATCTTCGAAGACTCCTTCTCTTCAGAGCTAGCTTTCGGTTTAGGTAGAAGGTCCTCTTGCTTGAGATTTTCATTGAGTTCCACACGTGAAGCCAGCTCCACGTGACTCTCTTTTTCTTTGAGTTCATTTTCCTTGAGTTCCTTCTCCTTAAGTTCTTTTTCCTTGAGTTCATTTTCCTTGAGTTCTTTTTCCTTGAGTTCCTTCTCCTTAAGCTCTTTTTCCTTAAGTTCCTTCCCCTTGAGTTCATTCTCCTTGGGTTCCTCCTTAAGTTCCTCCTTTGGATCATCTTTTCCATCCTTCACATCCTTATCCTTCAGTTGCTTCTGCTTAAGTTCATTTTCCTTCTCTTTAAGCTCCACTTTCGGCTCTTTAAGCTCCACTTTCGGCTCCTTAGGCACCACTTTCGGCTCTTTAGGCACCACTTTCGGCTCCTTAGGCACCACTTTCAACTCTTTCTCCTTTGGATTTCCTTTCTGGGGCATTACAGGACGTGCATATGACTTTGGCTTGGCCATGTCTCTATCGTACTTTCGACTGGTCAGCCTGCGCTCGTCCAAGAGCTGTGGGCCGTCTTTACGAGGGTCTGGCCTGCGTTCAAAATCCTTCTCCCGTCTCCACGATCCCTCATACTTTTTTCCGGGCCGGTACTTGCTTCCTTGGTACAGGTCATACAGATTGGGTTGGCGACGACGAGGCCCGGACCCAGACCCTCGAAAATTGTAGTAGTCGTGGCCGTCATTCCGCCTATACGACCCGTTCTGGTCCTTGTACCCACCTCCGTACCTCTTGCCCTGGTACCGGTTGTAGTAATCATCTCCCCTATCATTCCGATCATTTCCTCCACTCCTATCTCCCCCACTCCTATCTCCCCCACTCCTATCATTCCTATCATTCCTATCTCCCCCACTTCCACTTCTGCTTCCGGATAAATGCCGGTCGTACATCGGGGGGTTGGTATTATATGCAGGACAACACGTAGATTATAATATCTTTTCCACTACTTGATGATAGACACTTTTCCTGTACCTAGTACTGTAACCAGTATAATAGTAACTAGTCTCTTCTTTGATAGTACTGATAATTTCCTGTACCTAGTGTATTCCTGTGTTGTAGCTGTCCTGACTGTCTGTCTTTAGCTTTGGGTCTGTCTTTGGTTTGGTTCTTGGCTCGGTGTTTGGTATTGTCTGCAGTACCGATGGGATTCTCCTGTATATAGCACAGTCACTTGCAGATGCTTTGTTTCAGTTCGGTATTTGGTTTAAGTAGCTCGTGTGATAGCAATGGTTTGTTGGACTTGGTGCTGGTTTACGTGTACTGGATTGTGGAGTTAGCCTGGCTTGTGCGAATTTTCGCTGGCGTACTGCATATAGCACATCATGGCCCATCCTCCTTATTTTAGTCATCCACCACTACTACCATCATCACCATATTTTAAAATATTATTATTTAAGTCATGACGAGTTATTTTATGATTGGTGAGAAGTATAGGGGTTTTCAATTTTTTATTGTATGGTATGGACTGCATATAACACTACCAGTCCAGTACAGTCTTGTATTTTTTTTTTGCTCACTGTTCTATGGCGCGTTTTGAGCCCTGCTCTAGCGTATTGACGAGTGCTTGGAATGATATTCTAGCTAAACTTACCCTTTTGAACCTTAGAGAATGTTTGGTTAAAAATGGAATTAGTCAGAAAAGCTTCTTATACAGCGAGCCTGTTTCACTCCTGAATTCATTCCTGTACTATTCAGTGAATATTCACTGAACTATTCATTGACCTGTATTCATTGATCTGAGATTCTATTCACTGAGCAGTTTTCCTGAGACATCCACTGAGACATTCATTGAGACATCCACTGAGACATTCATTGAGACATCCACTGAGACATTCACTGAGATATTCACTGAGACATTCACTGATATCCACTGAGAGATCCAATGAGACATTCACTGAGACATTCACAGAGAGATCTACTGAGACATTCACAGAGATAACCACCGAGATATCCAATGACTTGATTCAATTGAATAAACCGGAATATTATCGGACCTCTTTTTATCCCCGCATTTAACGCTCCTGTATTATCATCTGCATGATTTCACTGACTCTGATCCCAATGTCCCGGATTTACTGATCAGTAAACCTCTCAATTCCATAAATGAAATCTCACCAATTGTAACACCTCCAGGCCAGTGAAACTCATTGAGTCGTGAATCTTTCATTGACCTGTCACTCTCATTGAGCAGTAAATCTTTCATTGACCAGTCAGTCTTATTGAGCAGCCAGTCTCTCATTGACCAATTAAGTACTATTTGGATTCCACGATATTTTGAATACTCTTAGAATCAATATTTTTGATTCAGAATCCCGAATTTTTGGCTTCTGAATACCTTTAGAATCTAATTCTTGAAATCAAATTCTTGATCCAACATTCTCCAATATTCTTGAAATCATATTCTTAAAGTCATCACTCATCAACTGGACAGTTCGTTTTCCTTGAGCTTTTCGCCAAAATCCATTAACTCAAAGATCAAGCTCATGTTCGGGCAAATACGGTCACAGGCCTCCACCACGTTGCCCAGGCCACTGACCTGTTGCACGAAAGAATGAGGCGAGTTGCGAGTTCCGGATTTCAAGAGCTCATAGGCCTCATTCACCGAGAGTCCAAACTTCGTCATGAAGTATGCCACCACTACACACGCCAGGCGCAGCACGCCACACTGGCAATGTACCAAGATCTTTTTGCCCGGCTGGTCCATGGCCGCTATTAGCTTGGTGATCTCTGGCAAGTCCTGCAGGATCTTGGAGGTGTGTGACCACGGCACCCAGAGGTACTTCTTGCGGCCGTTTTCCGAGTCAAATGAGCTGGAAAGATCTACACACTCCTTGGCCACGTTAACCACCAAGTCATAGTCGTTGATGTCGATCTTGAAGTCGGACGTGTGGGGGTCCGAGAAGAGATATAGCGTCAGATTGAGCGCATTGGCAGGGCCCTCGGGATATGCATACACCATCAGACTCTCCTGGAGTTCCTCGGGAATGGTGAATGTGTAGCTTTCGTGGCGGGACGAATCTGAATGCACGGATTTGGACGGCAGCCCGGATAATGGCTTGGGCGGGTTTTTCTCCACATTATAGTTCAAATGCTGGCCCACCGCACCCAGACTTGGCTCTGACAAATGGCGCTTGGAGTATGTGGCGCCGTTCAAGTGGTCCTCGGGGAAAATGCCCGGCTTGGAAATTTCGGAATCGTCGATCAAGTCCACGGCGCCAAGCCGCTCGGTGACCGAGGTTTCGGGCGTGTACCTCAAGGAGCTGGGGCCAAAGGGGCTCTGGAGCCGGTCGTGGCCTTTTCCGGTCGTGGCTCTCCAAGGCGGTAGAGCAGGCGGCAGCATGGCACCTTTTGTAGAGTCACCACTGGTGGAGTTGCCACGGCTAAAGTTTCTGGAAAAGTCGCTGGCAAAGTCGTGGGGGAAATCACTGGCAAAATCACTTGTTCTAGAATCACTAGTGGTTCTGTAGTTTTTAGAATCACCAGTACTGGCATTGCGGAAGTCCTTGAAATTCCGGGTAAAATCCGAGTCTTTCCCCCTCGACTTATCGGTTCCATTTTTCTCTTCTAGACCTCCGTCTCTGTCCTGGCTTCCCTCCACCCTGCAAGGCCTCGTGGGGGTCACCTCCGAGGGGGGAATGGCAAGCGCAGGCGGTTTTGTTTTCTTGGCCGGCAGCGTGGAGATGTTGGTGGGGCTGATGTTCAAGGAAAGGTGTTTCATGTGAATATTTCGGGAATTCAGAAGCGACGCCGGCTTGTGCAGGTGTCTTGGGGAGTAGTTCATCAGGCCGTGGCCAGCAGGAGTAGCCGGAGGCGGCTCGTAGAATGCATTGGGCGCCTTATAGTGAGAGTGGCCGTTGGGCGCTCCCAAGGCGTATACATCGGAGTCCATCGTGGCAGAAGCTGGATGGTTCTGTATGGAGGGATATGGATGGAGGATATGGATTTTGGGAGGATGTTGAAGGAGTCAGTTTTTAGGAAGGTACTAAAGAAACGCCTCTCTTTTAAGTGGATGTGTTTGTGGAGACGTGGATGTCAGCACGGAGCGTGTAGTAGCTTCTGGCTCAGGGGTAAGACAGCACCAATAAGGTCTAAGGGGGCTAAGTCACCGAGAAGCCAAGGATTTCGGCCGAGATTTCGAGTGGTAGATAGTCTAAGAGCCACTGATACAACGAAGGTCCGGACCAAAGTGTTCCGGCACTGGAAGTGGCAGTATTCTTGGGGAATCACGTCTCTGGAGAGGACGGAGAAGGCACGAGGAGTCCGAGGCGGGAAGGGCAAGAGCCGGCGGACAAATGATCAGGTAGTAGAAGGCGCTATGCTTAGAAAGGGCAAAAGGCAGGAAGGACGTGGTTTGTGCGCAGGGCCATAGGGCGCTTAGTAATGGTGGTTGTAAAAGCAGAGTAGCGCGGGTAGAGAGTAGTTGGCCTGGACTGTGGAGGATGGAGCGCGGTAAAAAAAGGTACAAGAAGTGGAGCGCCAGATCTGAAAGACGCGCGGGTCTATGTGCAGGACATCAAGTGGTATATATGGTGAAGGCACCACACAAGGTGCACAATATGGGTATCAAAAGAACCGCAAATAACAGGAGCAGGAGACTAGTGATTTTTTTGCTATTAGAATGTAAGTGGTCTAGTTCGCTTTGGGGTTTTAGCTCATTTACTGGTCCTGGATACGGGGGTGAAACGTTCGCCTTCCGCACCCACCTGGAACGCACATGAAACACACATGAAACAAGCGCGTGTGTGCAGTCATGAAACACCCCCGCCTCCCCCCTACTGCTGCTGACCTTCCCCCTGTCGTTCAATAGCATGCAGCTGCTGCCTTGACAAGAGGCGGTGCTGCAAACGCGCTTTTCTCTGTGCACACTATAAATAGCTTAAGCTTATTACTTGCGTCTGAACCACTTACGCGAGGGCCCTCCCCCGCCCGTGCCTCCCGCTACGACTTGACCGCAATGGAGTTGCCCGCTGCAAGAACTGCTGCATGAGACTAGGGTATTGCCGCCAGATTGTTCTGTGGTTTCTTTTTATGGAACTGGTGTGCATATCCGTGGAACCCCGAAAGTCGCAGGAGTTACGCGAAAAGATGCATTGAGAAGGTTGATGCTGCGCTTTGAGATGATTATGGTGTACGGGTGGGGTCACGTGATAGAGTTTTTAAAGAAAGTATTACACTTTAACACAGCCAGCCAGACAGGCAGCCAGTCAGGCAGCCATCCATCCATCCAGACAGCCAGGCAGCCATCCATCCAGCTATTAAGCCACAGTAAACTAGACTAAGAAAACAATGGAAGTGTGCATACTGTTCCTGGACCGCTTGTTCCGAGGTGTCTAGATGAGTGATTATGAGCCCTGCGACATCAAACCCGTACACCGCGCCGAAGATATCCGAGGGTATTGGTGGCCGGAAAGCAAAAAACCAGCCACCGGAACTCATTAGCTAGGGTGACTTTAAAACAGCACACATTGGAGAATTTACATTCCAAATTTAACTACTGTGATGTCCGGAATTCCAGCACCTCAACCAACTCATTTTCATCAAATTTAAACCAAAAATTCGTGCTTTGCACTGAGCTTTTTTCTACTGAGGTTGTGTGGTGCACGGGTGTAACCCTTCTTCTCTATAACCACATCTCTATAATCACCGTAACTCCTCTATAATTACTCTAATTTTTTTTATATTAAAATCACTCATTATCTCGTCAATCACTGTATTCTATAATTACTATTTTTTAGCACTCCCAAATTCCATTTCTATAATTACCCTTCTCTATAACCACTATTCAGGACGTTATCAGGCCATTTGCTTTCTTGTAAGAGCCTGTTGAAGTATACAAGGAAAGCGGATTAACTTTTTTAGTATCTTAATGGTTTACTTGTACAACCAACCTATTTTCTTAGGGTCTAAGATCGCTACCTGTCTAATAGCTCTATCTGATTTCTCCAATATCGCTACCTGTCTAAATCTCGTCTAAATCTCGTCTAAATCTCGTCTAAATCTCGTCTAAATCTCGTCTAAATCTCTTCCTATTAGATCCACAATAGGTAGAAAACTACATATAGATACAATATGAAGCCTACGATTTCCGATTCTAGTAGTGTCTACTACAATTGCGNATATGAAGCCTACGATTTCCGATTCTAGTAGTGTCTACTACAATTGCGGTGACACGGCATTTGATCGTTGTGACAAGTCGTGAATCCGAGGCCCTTTTCGAACATTCCAGAAACAATACTTCCATTGTTCTGGTGGAGAGTTTTTCGGTACCACTTTTCTCTCAAAGTATATAAGTCACTCGGGTCCTTTCCCTGAGGAACCAGCAACGAGTACAAGATTAGGTAAGACACGTTATAAAGAATATAACATAGAGTATAATAAGTATATGTCGCGGCGATTTATAAGAAATAAATACATAGTAACTTCTTAACCTCAGAGAAACCCTTAATAGAGGAGTCCAAGTTCAAAATTGTTCATTGAGTGACATTATGGACATTATGGCCAGCTTCGGCCTTCAACAACGTTTCGGTCAAACTGTATTCTGCGTAAGCCATGGAAAAGGTAAGAGAACCAGCATCATCGTTGGCCTTGACCACCTTGTCACCTCCAAATTGCCATATTAAAGTCAGCGTCATGAATAAATTAATCATCTATACCAAATCTTTGAAGTGATATATGTCTTACTTAATTTGGTACTTGAGTATTCTTCGTGTCATATACTTCAATACTTGTAGAAAATAAAGTCTGCGATACTCTAAATACAATGGGATTAATAACCCCACTCTGAAGCATAAGGCTCACTCACACACTCCAAACCGTCCAAATCACCTTGCTTTTTGACCTATACAGAAATCTGGGAATAGTCTATGGATAGTCTATAAGGTACACTATTATAGTAGTAAAGTAGTATAGCAGTATAGTAGTATAGTAGTATAGTAGTATAGTAGTATAGTAGTATAGTAGTATAGTAGTATAGTAGTATAGTAGTATTGTTAGATCCACCATAGGTAGTGCCCTACCTATTGAGATATTATGCAACCTCTCTGCCTGATACAATGGCTATTGACTCACCCATGACACCTGCACCCGTGACTTGACCTCATCGAATTCACCTTACCTCGTGCCCTGGCGTTAACCACCCTACTCCACTCTGATTGTTGAACCGCTAGCTATATAAGGTACTCGGATTCCCACTTATTGGGAATCCATCGGCGAATAAACATAGTAACTAGAGTACCTGACGTAACCGGAATCTAACAGTATAGCAGTATAGTAGTATAGTAGTATAGTAGTATAGTAGTATAGTAGTATAGTAGTATAGTGGTATAGTAGTATAGTAGTATAGTAGTATAGTAGTATAGTAGTATAGTAGTATAGTAGTATAGTAGTAGACTACTTTTACTGAAGTAGACTAGAGGCTACACGTCTGGAGCTCTTGTAGACAGGCACTAGACTTTGGGTACATATAAAAGATTAAGATTACCTGACTTAGCAGTGACACTTTAACTACTCAACTACTCGTTCGACCGTTTCAGGTTAAGTAGGGAAGAATGACCGTAGAAATAATTACAGCCACTTGGAAATTACCAAACAAAATTTCTTGGTCTGTATTAGTCCCTGTCAAACTGACACACAGTACAGTATAGTAATATAGTAGTATAGTAGTCATTGTAGTACTAGTGTAGTCATTGTAGTACTAGTGTAGTCATTGTAGTACTAGTGTAGTCNGTAGTCATTGTAGTACTAGTGTAGTCATTGTAGTACTAGTGTAGTCATTGTAGTACTAGTGTAGTCATTGTAGTACTAGTGTAGTCATTGTAGTACTAGTGTAGTCATAATAATAGTAGTGTAGTCATAATAATAGTAGTGTAGTCATAGTAATCGTAATGTAGTCATAGTTGTTAGGTCCATAGACAGGGCCCTGCCTATCAAGGTATTATGAAGCCTCAGTCCGGTTGTTACAATGGCCATTGCAAAAGCCGTGTCACGACCATCGTTGTATGAAGTACTATGATGGTCTTTTCGGCTATTCTAGAACAATCCTTACCATTGTTGTGGTGGAGAGTTTTCCGGAGCCACGTTTCTCTCAAAGTATATAAGCCACTCCGGTTCCTCCCTTGAGAAACCAGCAACGAGTAGAAGATAGGTTAAGACACGTTATAAAGAACATAACACTTCCTGTTTAATATATCTTCCTGTCTAATATATCTTCCTGTTTAATATAACTTCCTGTCTTATATACCTTCCTGTTTAATATATCTTCCTGTTTAATATAACTTCCTGTCTAATATAACTTCCTGTCTAATATACCTTCCTGTCTAGATCTCTACCTGTCTAATATATCTCGCTGTCTATTTTATTTTCCTGTCTCATATATCTTCCTGTTTCATTTCTCTATCTATCTAATAGCTCTACCTGTCTAAATCTCTACCTATGTAATAGCTCTACCTATCTAATACTTATCTGATATCTCCAATACCGCTAATATATCCTATCAAAAACTTATCCACCATGACCATTCCTAATAATGATAGATTGGTTATTATATGTAAAATATTTCAAATGGGGCTTAAACTTTTGTATTAGGTTCTTGATATCGTGTACTCAGTTTCACTGTAAATTCCCTGATGATTCCTCAGAATCCGGTTTACTTGATACTTTTCTATGGAGACGTGGGTGAAAACACAGAATAGCAATAGGTGAGGATAGATTTGCTTGAATGACTTGTGATAATCTTTAATGGTAGTATTAGGTTTAAATGACATCGGATTAGTATCTGAATGGGTAGAAACTTATGGTGAATCTAACAGAGTGTATATAGTCAGTAGTCAGTCAGTAGTCAGTAGACATCTCATCATCTGCAGAGCAATGAGCATCAATGACCAAGTAAAGAGATTTGATAAGAAGAGAGCCAAGACGTTCAATATCGTTCACAGGTCACACGAGGACTCGCTCTATTTTGATAATGACGCCCCTAAATATGTTTTGGTACAAGACGTAGAAGACGTAGAAGACGTAAAAGACGTAAAAGACGTAAAAGACGTAAAAGACGTACAAGACACACAAGATACAAGACGTAATATAGCTCAAGAGACTTATACATGATATTGGAAGAGTTCTGCGTATTGATACGACAAGACCTTCTGGGGGTCTGCGTCATATATCTCTATGATTGTGGTAACAATGGTTGTGGGAAATGCATTTCCTCTGGAGTCAGTGGAGCGTACCTGGTACTGCCAGGCACTTTTCACATTGATGGGATAATACAAAGATCTGAATCAGAGGAGCATCTCTTTGGTCAATGATATCTCCAGGCTCATACAGATCTAGGTCATCTGGAGTCAGTAGTATATAGTCAGTAGTCAGTAGTCAGTAGTCAGTAGTCAGTAGTCAGTAGTCAGTAGTCATAGTCAGTAGTATATAGTATGTAGTATATAGTGGGATAGTATATAGTGGGATAGTATATAGTGGGATAGTATATAGTGGGATAGTATATATATTAGGGTCAGAAGGATGAGGAACAAGAGGGAGTCAGATTATCATAGTATAAATAAGTCCATACTCCTTGACGGCCTTGGCCAAGGAAATAATGTGGCCGTAGGTGAAGTAGTGAATTGGTAATCTTCAATGCAATCTAGAATAATAGGGTAAAACAAGTAAGTAATCTAAACAAAGTAGGCAGCACGATAAGTGAAGGCAATCTAAAACGAACAAACGAACAAACGAACAAACGAACAAACGAACAAACGAGCAAACATAAGGAATCGTAATCCGGTAGAGAGACTATTCTTAAGAGAATTCGGGTAGGTCACTATACCATATTGGACTGGCACTACTCCCTATACACTATACTATGTTGGAATAGCACGATTGTACCACAGAGTTGAAATTAGAATTGATTGATACGTGTACTCTGAATCTGCTATGATCCCTCATCAGTCTTTTTTATCATGGTAGTGTTGTGTAGTGTTGTGTAGTGTTGTGTAGTGTTGTGTAGTGTTGTGTAGTGTTGTGTAGTGTTGTGTAGTGTTGTGTAGTGTTG
>NLAO01001991.1:0-35069 GCA_002370835.1 Metschnikowia continentalis | reverse complement strand
TTCCACTCGACAGTGCCCGTGCTATATGGCACGCCTGTCACCATCGTTAACTTGGGAACTGTTGCATCACCCGCCACCACATCGGCTGACCTCTCGAAGGAACCTTCAGGAATCCTTTTCCATCAGCTTGTCTCCTGGGATGCGGGCTACTAATCAATACCCCGACACCCTACCCCGGACTAACGCATGCGCCCATAACCTCGAACACACACTCCTTGTCCAGATCTCAATTCGCTTTGGGTGGACAAAAGGAGTACCAAACCCACAATCACTATCATCTGCCTGAATTGGAGATAATCATCCACATTGGCCCTCAACGAGATCAGATTACGTCTTCCTATAGCTTACTGCCCATACCTATAGTTTTGAACTGCAGACCAATGACCTCGCTTCATAAGTCGCTTACATTCTTACTTCGACATCTTGGAATGGCTCGCTGCCCTTAAAGACAACCTTGATCCCAAACGCTTCCTTTAAGTGGCCCTCCATCTACAAGTGACACTTCCCAGTCTGCCAGGATTCTTCTTCCGGCGGACTCCCACATTGCGGTTACTCAACGCCAACTGTTCAAGTATCGCGTGGAATTTCGGAACCAATGAACCAAGACCTACCATAGCCTCTATCTTTTTACTAAGTTTGGCAGTCTCTCCTAGCCGTGGGAGAATACGGGCTCAACACTCGAACTTCCACAGTACCTCAATTCACAGTTCTGATTAACTTTCTCCGTCGCGATTATTATTGACATTGCCGAAACCCTAAATCGCATTTTCACCGCAGTCCTAGCGGCCCCCTAAGCTTCTTTCAGCAAAGCTTAATTAAATTGACCCAGAACATAAGGAATCTTGTTTCCAAAAAGTTCAACAGGTCTTTGCTGATACAACTGTCTCATCAGTCCCCCAAAAGCCAGAGATTCCCAGGTGTCAACAAAATTCGCTCAAAGTTCGCAGCACCTCGCGACAGTTCAAAAGTCAAGTCACCAAATCAGTGGTTGCAAACTTTTACCAGTTCGTCTCAACGCTCAACAGAACATCAGCAAGCTGAAACCACCACTCTACGAGCTGGAGACATAATACCCTATGTCACACGGCTCTACCGGAATATACTCATAAGCATTCTCTTTCTATGGCCAACTAAATCGAAATCGAGGCTAGGGGGGATGTTAGATCCACCATAGGTAGTGCCCTACCTATGGTCGATGAGGTGTCACGGGTGAAGGTGCCATGGGTGAGTCAATAGCTATTGTATCAGGCAGAGAGGTTGCATAATATCTCAATAGGTAGGGCACTACCTATGGTCGATGAGGTGTCACGGGTGAAGGTGCCATGGGCGAGTCAATAGCTATTGCATCAGGCAGAGAGCTTGCATAATATCTCAATAGGTAGGGCACTACCTATGGTGGATCTAAAATATGAGGAGATTAATAATAACTCTGGAATTCTGGGATTTAAAGCAGCTTATATCCGAATATAGACCCTTATGCTTGCACTAAAGTGTGCGCGAATACACCAGGCTTATGGACAGTAGTTTCTACCTATGGCTATGTGATCCGTTATTCAAAAATCAGATGTTTATGAAGAGGGATATTCACTTCACTATAAGATTGATTTAGAGACTCCCACTGTTCTGGCCTCCGGTAATAGTAAGCAATGGTGAAAGTAGTGTTGAACTTGCAGGATTTCTATACTTGTTTGGATCACGTGCCGTGGGCACGTGAGGAAGTGAGACAAGTTCATGGTCGTACAGTGGGGCATGTAAGGGTTGAATGACCCTTGCTGCATGTGCAGATGAACACATTTCTAACACTGTTCGGGAAAGGGGTCTACGATACCCTACGACAGGAGTGGAGGAACCCCGAATCTTGGTTGACATAGCAACTGAGATCCTGGAAACATATACTTAGGAGGGCGTAACCCGTTCTAGTGAGCGATATTGGAAAGAGGTCAATCGCGTGAACCGTAGTTCAGTTCATAGGAATATAACATATGAGTACAACAACTTCCCTGCCTTACTTAAAGAAGTTGTTAGACAACGGACGGACTCGCATTTTGTCAACGAGTACCTAGCATGTACGGAGGCGATGTATTCCGCAGAGGCGTTGGATGCGTTTGAGTGATGAACTATGTGCAGGTCACTGGTGGGTGAAAACATTTCACCCACATCGCACCTCGTCTAAGACTTTGGTCTTGTAAGGTACAACTTACATATCCCTGTATATGAATATATATACTAAAACATAAGTTGAAACATTCCGGTATACATGAGTGTAAAGGATAACGCTCGACATATACAGTGTTTTCCAAAATTATTCAAACCAGCGCGACAAAACTATTCAAACCAAGAAGACAGAATGGTTCAAACCAAATGGCGTAATATTTCACACCAACTTTTATTCGAATTCAATATTCTGAAATCTTAAATCTGGACGATTGCCTCTTATGTACTACAATTGGGAGTCTTGCAGTATTAATCAAGGGTGAAAAACGGATGAAACTGAACTGGTTTCCTTGTTATCCTGTATACAACAACCTGTCCATTTGGTTTGAAAGATTGTGTAAAGGGGTACGAAACATTTTGTTGCGCTGGTTAGAATAGTTTTAAAAAACTGTAACGGCGACGCGGAATTTTATTATTTTTTCTTGGAACATGATCACATGAAATTCTACTCCAAGTTCGCACTGAACAGGAGTCAACCCTTAAATTAACTAACTCGATTTCGAATCCAATCTAAGCAATTATATTCTAATACATTTTTTCAAGTCTTCGTTTAACTAGTTTTTTTTATTTTTTTTTATTTTGAATATCAGATTCCAGGTCTTGTTAGATCCGCCATAGGCAGGACCCTGCCTATGAAGGTATTATGAAGCCTCTCAGTCCGATTGTTACAATGGTGATACGGCGTTTAGCCATCTATGCACGAAGTGCCGTGATGGTCCTTTCGAACATTCCAGAAACAATACTTCCATTGTTCTGCTGGAGAGTTTTCCGGTAACACGTTTCTCTCAAAGTTATATAAGCCACCTCGGTTCCTCTCTTGAGGAACCATCAACGAATATAAGAAGCTAGGCACTAATGTATAAAAGAACATAACAGGTCTGATCTTATAAATCTTAGTAAGTTCAATTTTTGGATATAATACTTCCTGTTGAACTTTATCCAGTTTTGGCCTTACAAAAAAATATTGGAATAAAGTTTTTGAAGCATATTATTTGTGGGGGGTTATATTGTTTTGAAATTTGGTCTCATTAAGAGAATTATGTGAAAGAGTCCTGTACATGTCAAGATCATTATTAATCAAAAAAGACTCCTCTTTGTTTGCGCCCAAATCGGAGTCCAGGATGGTTTCCTAAAAAATTATTATTCTTTGAGACGGGTTCTTCGCCGACCGTATATAAAACGCCCCAGGTCTGTGTCGAGTTCTTATTCATCAACTATGTTAACCAAATATCTCTCACTTTGGCCTTTAGTGGTAATGGCATCAGCTGCTCTCATCTCCCCTCGCGATGAGCAGTCAGTGAATCAGGAAATCGGATTCAAATTGGACTTTAAGATTTTGTACGGTGATCCTCATGGAAATGACTCTTCATCTAACAGTTCTGGATTGGCCAAGCGGGCTGACGGGACGTCTAAACTCGGACTAGTCAATGAACGATACTACTACTCTACTGAACTTTCTGTGGGCTCTAACGGAGACAAATGCGAGGTTTTGGTCGACTCGGGCTCCAGTGATACATGGGTAGTTGATAAAAATGCGATTTGCGAGATGCCAGCTGTGCAAAAGTCCAAACAAAAACGTGACACCCCGTCGTATTTACCAAAGGGCTCAAACTCTCGTCTTACTAGGAAAAGCTGGACAAATGTCCCAGAAAGAATAGCAAGATCGCCTGGTCTCAAGTATTGGAAATATAATAATTTGCACGAAGAAGATTGCAAGGATGACGGTATCTTCCACAAGGAACTTTCCCGCACGTTCAATTCATTCAATTCCAATTTTGAATTCTCAATTCAGTACGCCGATGGAGATGCAGCTGAAGGAATTTGGGGCACTGATATGGTCAGAACATCACAAGCTGAAGTGGAACTATTCTTTGGCGTGGCCAATTTTACGCTGAGTGAAAAGGGTGTTTTGGGCATTGGGCATCCAAGTGACTCTGTTCTGAACGTTCCAAAAGAATACAGAGATAGAAACTTCCCAGGGGCGTTGAAGAAAGCTGGCTACATTAAGAAAATGGTCTTTTCGATGTTCTTAAATACTCGAACTACTAGGAAGGGTTCCATTCTTTTTGGTGCTGTTGATCATAAGAAATACTCTGGCCAATTGCAAACCGTCCCGATGGTGAACACACACACACAGTATAAATTTCATCTTTACACCATTGTTCTTGAAAGAATAACTTTAAGACTTAAATACCGGTCAGAAGATATTTTGACTGAGAGAATAGGAGCCACCTTAGACTCAGGTCATACTTTAGTTTCTTTTCCGAGGAATGTTTTTCTTGCTTTTGTTAGACTGATGCGGGCAGAGTATTCTCAAGAATTGGACCGTTATAAGTTGACTTGTTCAAACATAAAAGGAGGGGGCGACATACTGTTCCTGTTTTCCGGCAAGATTATAAAGATTCCAGTTGATGAATTTGTGTCAGAAAAGAACGGGGTCTGTTACTTGGATGTAATGATGCACGAACATGAAGATTTCCTCCCAACTGCTTACTTGGGATTATCTTTTCTCCGATATGCCTACGTAGTCCATGATTTGGAGAGATTGGAAATTTCAATCGCCCAAGCTGCGCGTTCCCCAGAACTGGAAGTGGAGACCATCAAATCTACTGTTCCTAGGGCCCTGAAAGCGCCACGGTATTGGTCTACTTCGATATCCAAAAGCGTTAGTGCACCAACCACAACCGGACTCAGTAATCATACTTTGAGGTGATACAAATCTAGGGACCCATGGGTTTTAAATGACTTGGTTTTGATTGATTGGATTGAACTTGACCTTTTGTGAGACAATGAGGCTAGGATCACAATACAGACTGAATGTATGGTTCCAAATTCCTACGTTTTCTGTTAGTTTTCAGACTAGTATTTATTGAATGTAACTTGTCTCTAATTCCGTATTGTCTTCAATGGTTCCGAGAGAACTCCTGATCTTACAAGCGTGGGTGGCGGCCCCTCCTTTTATATTGGAGTGGGCATGCCTCTTTGAAACATTGCGACTTAAGCGCTGTGCTTAAATCGCGCAGGCTCAGCCTTTGAGCTCTAACACATATGCGTAATGTGCTCACGCGTTAACATTTTCAGAATGAGTGGTCTTATAAGAAGACGAAGATCAAGACTCATACATTTTCTCTGAACCAGAGGCTCTTAATTGCTAACCTACTCTTTTTGGCTACAGGGAGAAGTTTGCAATTTTAGTAACTGCAATTCTTGGACTTTTAATTTGATTTTTTTAAAAACATTCTTTCTAGGCTCCATGACTATATAGTGCCTTTAATGACTGATTGAGTAATGGCCCTATTATTTGAGTTATATCCTCACCTACTTTATTTAGGTTACAATGAGAGGCATTGGTTCTGGGTTAACGTGGTAATACAGCTCCTTCTATCACATGTTTTCTTAGGCTTTAAGGTACTACCAGTAGAGAAAGTTTATGCTTACCTTATTCCTTAGTGAGATGACTACAAGCCACGATAGGGCGATGGTCCTCAACACTTTTCTAAGGAGCAATCCAACGTTTTCCCTCATCATTCCAACTGTCATCAAGGCCTTTTCGGGCTTGTATTCATCTTGTCGTATGTGCTAAACCAAGGTGACTTCCACATATATATTAGACCAACTCTATGTACACGGTGTAGAACTGTAATGTTACAAAAGAATGTAGTATCTTCTTCATGTAGTGAAACACTGTTCTATACAGACTTTTGCTTCTAGGCTTTAGTGAATTAGTCTCTTCTGAGACTTAGTTCCTGCATCCTACTCCCTACGCTCTTTGTTTTCTGGAGTTACACTTAAAAAGAATATAGTATAGAAATATTTTCATCTACTAAGTAAACCTTAGGAGCAATTGGACACTAACCATACCATTAACCTAGCTAGTTTGATTCTATTGTAAGTCAGAAAAGTTTCGTGGTTGCAAAACTTACTGAATAGTGTTCATTACATAATAAACCACTACAAGGAGTCCGAAACGTCGTTTATCGAACTGTTCGGAATTAAGGGTCACCACTAAGTTAAGCCAATAAATATCAAAATGGGACAGGTGACTAAAGCTGTAGCAAGTTTAATGAAGACATGGATATCACTCAATAAACAAACAGGTGGACCAATGTTGGTGCTAAGGCACAAATCTCCCCTCATGCTCCGGTAGCTGTACCTGAACTATCATGCTTAGTTTCCTTCTTATGCTTCATCTTTGCTCCAACCTTTTTCAAGATTTTTCCTTTGTTGCTGTCCACTATGTTTATCCTGAGCAATAATCTGGGTGTTAGTTTGGGTAATATTTGCTGCATCTTGCACTTCCTTTTAAGTAGGCAGTTCTTTGGTAACAGTTTTATTTTTTTTCTGTCGTAAGGCAAGAGGTGCACATCCACTTTGAAGCATGCAGGATCGTCGGAAGTCCTGAAAAAAATCATCCGACCATTTCCTTGAGGAATTGGGCACGAAAGCAAATCATAAAAGTGGACTTTTTTTCTTTATCCAAAAACAACCGAGTCTTAGACACCTTGGGACCAAAAACAAATCGGTCTGCATAGAATCCCTCGTATCCCGGAGTAGAGGTCTCGTTAGTGATAGCAAAGTCATCATCCTGAAAGGTAAACTCCACAGGCATTGCCTACGAGTTTCCATACGACAATACCCTCAATTTCATATTACCCTGATCATACGGGATACTGGAGAGAGGCACATATGTTCCGCTGAGATTTGCAAAGAATACTAATGGATAGTTTGCGTATGCCCAAGCAGTTGCTCCGACGAAAGAGGTTAAAATCAAATGAGTGGCTTTCATGGATATTTCTGATATTCCCCAAGAAAGAAAACAGGGAGCTTTTTATAGCAATGAATTTCTTGGATCCTTCGAAAAACCCATACCGGGATGCTTTCTTTATGATCTTAAGAAGAAGCTATAATACTCCCCCAGACCAGTTTGTACAAACCTCCATGTATTGTTTTCCTGGAAGCTTGGTCATGTTTTATCCAGAAGTTCAATAGATTCTAGGAAGCCATGATGGTCATAAATTGTTGGATCAATCATAAGTGTTCAATAATCTAAGGAGCCAAGTTCTATTCAAAATATTTTTGACAAACACCAGTATCAGAAAATATTTCTTCATTATATATCATTGAACATAACAACTCTGTCGTTATCAAATGCCGTTAATTCATAACCACTTCTTTATCAATTTATCCCTTTCATTCCCCTTACTCTTCCATCGGTGTAATAAGCTGTAGGTCACTTGAGTAATTTCTCAGACAGTAATTGTAATATATTGGGGGACCAGGTGCAATATATGAGATATGTGAGATATACGAGTCCCAAATCTTAGTGGCTCGGTCGCTTTAGCTGTCGATACCTGGGGCAGAATGAATCACATGCCCCCGGCTCCCCCTTTTCCCAATATGAAAGCTGGCCTCACCCCTTCTGCGACAATGTACTGACATATACACCATAATATCAGGAGTGGCCAAAACAAATGCCAAGTATTTTTTTAAGCTTTTGAGAGCAATTTAATCAACATTGCGCACACATTCCCTTTCAAAATATGTTTTAGTATATATTAATATACAGGGATATGTAATGTTGAAAAACATCAATCAATAAGCACGCTTCCAGCCCTATGTTTTGAAATAGTACCCATTAGGTTTTTCATAGAGAACAATGGTCGCTGTTCGGGTGAAGGAAGATTCCCCAAATATAAAAGGGAGGCAATGCCCCATTTTATTTGTTTACTACTTTAATCGAACATTAACTGCCTGAGGTATACCAAGATGCCTCCAATAACCAGACCCACCAAAAGACCTCGTAGGGTATTGCTTCAATGAACACTGACACCTCTCCTCCATCTACAGTAAGATACATACTCTGGATGTGTCACCCTGGTTAATTGCTGGACCTCCTGATGCAGCAACTCTCGTTGCTGATCTGGCGTTAAAGGATCTACATCAGGATATACTGCATACAAGAGTCCACTTTTTAGAGTGAGCATGTCTTTCTGTCAGTACCTCAGGTTATTGAGTCAGGTAATGTGAACTACAAAGTGGTCTCAGATGTTCAGTTCATACTTGATAGATGAAGACTTTTTCCTTGTTGATCAGGCCTCTTCCATTTTTATACATGATGTGGTGAATTTAATGTTTACTCATTATTATATTACGTGATGGAAGACATAAATAGGTGGTGTTGCAGTGCGCATATTATTCACAGAGTCTGCTCAACAGTATTAGACCCTGCATTATTTCGCACGTATAGGCCATCAGCGACTGGTGTCCGGCAAAGGAGTACTACGAGATCTATACTAGAGGTTTCGAAGCCCAATATAAAGATCTTTACGATAGAATAGAGACAAAAAAAAAGTATTACCAAGAGAAATACACTTTTCTCACAAGCTGGTTTCACGAGGATCGCTGGACACATGCAGTTGTTTGTATAGTCTTTTGCAGCCATTTTTTGGCGCGCCATACTGAATCGCACTGATTCACCTTTCATATATTAAATTGAAAAGTTTCCCTTGAATCTTTACATATTAATTTGTTCATACACTGGACTAGGGAATTGTGGGATTAAGTCCAAATTTATTTTTGACATTATGAGTGAGGCTCAGGCACAAGCATACCTTTCCATTGCTTTCTGTTCCATCAAAAGATATCTTCTCTAATAAAAAAACAAAATTTGTCATATCCTTTACTATCTAAAGTCCAAGGTGTTGGAGTTTTGCTGATATGTTTTATATTTGGTTGATGGTCGTGTTGAATTTGCGGGACATTTGTACCTCATGATCACGTGCCTGAAGCCAAGTGAGCAAAGTTCATGTTTACGTGTCCTATCGGCACGTGAATTGGGGAACATGCAAGTGTTAGAATTAACACTTGATGTATGAGCAGAAGAGCTCATTTCGAACATTAGGAGGAAATTGTCGCTAGGTGTTGAACATGTGAGATGTGCTGACTCGTGTATGGAGGTAATGTGTTACCTGTAGTACAGAAATCAAGGAGTGCAGACTAGTATTGTAACTGGGTCTTGATTGTCAGGAGGAGTCAGGTTTGACTTGAGACAATGGATTAATAAGCCAGGTGCAGAAGCGAGGAGTCAAAGGTGGAAAGGTTTATATAGGTGGGATACCGCTCTTAGTTGAGCGGTATCACGAGTAACCAGAATATCACGGACTTCCTAGTACAGAACAGTAGCATAAATTATGGGCCTAAAAATATCAAAAGCTCAACACTAGGAGCATTATTTAAGCCGACCTGCAGATTTGCTGATATGCAGGTCAATATGGTGAAGAGAATCAGTCCAGGTCCTAAGTAAACATCAGTACCTCTACACTAATTAATATTGGTGGATCTGGAGTCGGGAGACATATTGGTATGTCCTCTCTCAGTTGATATATATTTTTGGTGGTGTTATAGAATAGCGGGAGCTTGTCCTTTTATATTGGAGTGAGCCTTCACACGAGCCCAGTCACGTGAGTGACCGTGGCTCCTGTTTCTCAACATATGGCTTGGCCTACAAGAAGGCGTAATCCGCGTTACTGAGATGGGGCGGAAAGTAAATCTGTCACGGCACCCCCCAGGTTGAGTTTATAGGAATATATCAAACGTTATCACTGCCCCCATAATTGCAGACGTAAAGCATTAAGGGCAACAGGTCGTTGGATGTGCATATACAACTGAGAAATATTATATGCACGCCATATCAATTATTAATATAAGAACGTTACCTAACAACCATAGAGCCAATATAAGCCCAAAAAAATAACTGATATGGTAATTAAAGATATGTTTAAATATATATATAATACTTTTTAAAAACATTTAGGTCAATCATGATTTTTTTAGTGCATGTTACAGTTTATTGAGTGATAAAGGTTTTACATCACATTTTGTTTTGGCAGTGCGAAAATGTTAACTGGATCACTCTCTGAGATAAACCCATACACCCCACATAGTAAGGAGAACCAACTTGATACAAACTCAGTACCTATAAATTTGCAAAAAAAAAACAAAAAACCATCAGCTCTATAACACATTCTTTTCCAAAAACCATTTTGATGAATTTAAATCTCCACATAAAGTCTCTTAATTAATGTGGCAGGCATTGTAGAGAGAGCTCGTGGATAGAGGTCCAAATCCGGTTTATCGTGAGTGCGCAGACTAACTGGGCCAAAGAAGATCTGAGCTGGAAAAAAGACAGGTGTATATATTAATTAATAGTTTCATACCTACCATTTCCCAGGTTACACAAAAAATCCCCGGGATTTAATTTCGATAACAGTCGAACCAGATGGATTTGTAAGAGCTACAGTCTAGGTATATTCTTTATTCTAGTTTCAGGCTCTCTGAATATTATAACCACCAGAACATTATCAAAAATAATATAGTTTTAAGGACACTAAAAAACTCAAAGTCGAGCCCAAGTTGTGTTATAGTAAGCTTGGGAAGCACATCTCATTAGTCCTATATATCTATACACCTGATCTTGACTTCTGTTAACGATACCGGTAAAATACTTATCAGCAACCCAAGAATTTACATTTTATGGTTGAAATCTTAAATTTATTCAAATTTGCAAAGCAATCTCGTATAAAGCTATCTCGTATAAAGCTATCAAATCAGTCATAAAGACAGAAACCTTTCAGTCTTAGAAGTAGTCACAATTCTGACCTCGAAATAGCAAAGAAGAAGAAGAAGAAGAAACAGTAGAGCACCAAAAATAATGAAGAAAAGCGTATAGGGGTGCTGATTGCTTTGGTTTATTTGGCTATAGCTTCCTATTGTGGAAGCAGTAACCACGGTGAAGTAGAAGAGGTCACGATAGACCCTAGACGTAAGAGACTCGGCCACAAGAAACAGAAAGAGAAATGGGACAACAAATTGACTCTGAGAGCTTTGTATTAACTCAAAGAGGTCCATAGCTATTTCCAAGAGAACCTTTATAACCAAACTCGGTCGAAGTAATTGTCAAAACCAGTGACATAGGTAGCTTAGGGGTGTACGGGTTTATCTTAGAAGCATAAAAGAATCAGTCGATTGGCTCTCCCAATTCCATGTTCATTGAAGTGAACAGTTCTCTTCTCCCGACATGAAGTCTTCATCAGATCCTCGTTTTCAGGTCTCATACCTTCAACGGAGACCGCGTTTTTTTGTCGTATGGCAAGAGGTAGATATTCGCATCCGAGCAATCTGGCATGGGAAATTCACTATAAAGGATTCCTTTCACCACATTTTCGTTATTCATGCACGAGTAGAAAGGATAATTAAGAACTTTCTTTTTTCTGCTCAAAACTAAGGGTACCTTCTTAAGTTGGGGACCAAAAACAAACACCCCACCAAAAAAGCCCACATATCCTCCAGAGGACCAGTTTTTAGTGACTGCGTAACCACCCTCTAAGATAATTTCAGCGGGCGCAGACCACTTGTTGATGTAAGTAAGCACATGATGGGTCTGGCTGAATAACTCGAAGATTTGCCCAGAGAGTGGATGTAAGACGCCGTCTACCTCTGCAAAAAAGGCTAACGGAGGTCCCAGTGAGGGTTTCTGCTCGTCATCGTCTGATTCGTCGTCCGAATAGCATTCATAAAGGTCCGGATTACAGTAATCCTCGTCGTCATTACCTTCTTCTTCATTTTCTTCTGCCTCAACGTTTTCTTCATTTTCTTCTGCCTCAACGTTTTCTTCATTTTCTTCTGCCTCAACGTTTTCTTCATTTTCTTCTGCCTCAACGTTTTGTTCATTTTCTTCTTCCTCACCTTCGTCATTTTGTTCTTCACCTTTACCAAAAGGCTCTTCCTCACCTTGTTCTAAAACTTTATTTTCACCTTTATTCATAACTTGGTTTTCTCCTTCATTCGTATTCTCCTTCACACCTTCAGTGGTTTTCACGTTTTTCTTCTCATTAGAATTCTGATTCTCGTCGTCATCGGAAATATTGGTATCAAGTCCCTCACAGATGTCGTTTCCCTTTGCCTTATCCCTACAAAGAGCTGGGCTAAAAGTATCCTCAGCATACTCTGTCTCATAATCGACTTCATCGTCATCCACCATTTGTCTCATATCTTCCTTGAGAGCCGTACACACCAATTCGCAATACAAGAGGTAGATACTCACAGGGTAACAATCCGGGGCCACTTTGGTGTTGGTGATAATGTTCTGGTTGTGTTCATCCTTACACGTATAAAATTTGTGGGCTAGAATTCTCCCATTTTCACTTACATTCATGCCAGTCTTCAAGATACTAAGCCCAAAGACAAATCTGTGATCGGAGAATCCCACGTATCCTGGGGTGGAAGTATCCTTGGTGAAGACGATACCGTCTCGTAATATAAACTTTTTAGGCTCGCCTGAAACGTGTCCCCAAATAAACGAGCGGAACTGTGAATTTCTTTCAGAAGGAGTATCGATAAGAGGGTACACCCCGAACGAGGTCTTGACATAAAAGACAAACGGAAAGAAATTGGACAGGTGTGAGAAATACTGATTTTCGTTATCATTTTCTTCCAGCACATACTCATATCCCAGAGGCACGTAGAGTGGTGGTTCGTCATTATAAGTGTCCGTCACAGGGCGTAGACATTCCGCGTCATAAGCCCCAAGATGAATATTCACGCGGAAACAATCTAGGTCCAATGCGTTAGCTGTGATCACGTGACCAAGGCCATTTGGCAGCGGGCACGAGTAGAATTCTTCATATTGTATCATCATTGTCCATGGATTTATATTCCAGGCATGAGGAGGTATATCTTGGCCAAACACAAACTTATTGTCATAATAACCTAAGAACCCGGGGTCATTGGTCTGTTTAGCTAAAAGATAGTTTTCTTTTATGACAAACTGCGCAGTTCTACCTGGGCACCCATAACAGAGCATAGA
Organism: Metschnikowia continentalis; assembly: GCA_002370835.1. Classification (NCBI taxonomy): domain Eukaryota; kingdom Fungi; phylum Ascomycota; class Pichiomycetes; order Serinales; family Metschnikowiaceae; genus Metschnikowia; species Metschnikowia continentalis. Next base: position 21,991 of record NLAO01001991.1, on the reverse strand, counting down.
GACTTCAGTTAATCTAGGGTCTAAAGTATAAGAGAGAGCCACTGGATATTCTCCACCACCTCCTATATACATGGCCCATGACGAGAATTTAGGTGTGTATGCCAAAGTAGTACCTGCGATAAGCAAGGGGCGAGTCCAGTGAGTGATTTTCATGGTGGAGTGTGATACCTGTGGAAAAACAAAAAAAAAAAGAGGCTACTTAAACGGCTTTAAATACGCTTCAAAGATTGTTCAGCCATTTGACCCACAACCGGGAACCTCGAAGGGAGGTCATTGTTATTTGGGAAAATATCTATAGGAAACGGTATGCTCCAAAATGAGATGATTTCCTGCACACACGAGGCCAAGACATTTAGTTCCAAAAGCTTTTGACTATGTCCTGGATGGTTGAGTACTTAGGCTTTTTAATTGGCCGGAAATTAAGATGCTTTTGAAATTACTGAATGTTATTGTTTTTCCGTTTTCAAAACCTATTATCTATAATTGTGAATCCGAGTGAGATTTTTTGGGAACCTGTTTAGATAGGCTCTGGAACTGCACATAGGCACACCATAAATGTATTCCTGTATTAAACTTCGACTAATGTCAACCAACAAAGCTGAGAAAAATTACAAAGTCTTGGGTACTACTTACTGTCGGTAATTTCTTACTGGACCACCGGACTGTACTTTATTTTTTTTGATTAGGATCGAAAGTAGAAATTCTACCGCTATGTCTTATCTTATAAGTGAAATGAGGAGGAAATCGAGGCTTATATAAAGTTCCGAAATTTTTACTCTTCGTCTTAGTCTTGCATATATCTTGTTCTGTCATTACTTGAATTTTCAGGTTCTAACATGCACGTAATATGTAAAGTATATTTTCGAGGATACTGGTATATACAGAAAAGATATAAAGAATTAAAACTAGTAGTATTCAAACACAGTGGGTCAAATGAGTTCATTTTTGCGGAATTTCCTGATCAACCTCTTTTGAGGCTTAAAAAAAATAGTCTTTCCGAAGGGGGTAAACTGAATATGATTTTCTACATTGCTCTTGCCAGTAAATTACCTATATGTAGTCATAAATGATTAATGGGTTCTCAGAGGAGAGGGTACTTAAATAAACTATTTACAGATAAATCAAATGATTACCCCCCCAATGTTTTTAGAACCGCGGTACTAAATGTGTAGTTGTCGACATGATATGGTTGATACGGAGTTTGTTAGTTCCACCGTCAATATAGCATGGAACTAAACTTATGTGGAGCTATGATTTGAGAATGGCCTGACCAAGCAGTGCAGGCACTAATTACGTGCATGAATAATATTCAACGATTAGAAAGTCTCGCAAATATGCATAGTCTATCCAGTAGTGTATGTTGAACTTGCAGGATTTCTGTACTTGTTTGGATCACATGCTGTGGACACGTGATTAAGTGAGACAAGTTCATGGTCATACAGTGAGGCTTGTAAGGGTTGAATGACACTTGCTGCATGTGCAGATGGGCACATTTCTAACACTGATCGGGAAAGGGGTCTACGACACCCTACATCTTGGTTGACATAGCAATCAAGATCCTGGATACATAAGGAGGGCGTTGCCCGTTCTAGTGAGCGACATTGATAAAGAGATTAGTCACGTGAACCTTAGTTTAGTTATCATAGGAATATAACATATGAGTACAACAACTTCTCTGCCTTACTTAAAGAAGTTGTTAGACAACGGACGCACTCGTATTCCGGTATACATGAGTGTAAAGGATAACGCTCGACAGTGTAATGTGGATACGGAATAATAGCATGTAATATGCAGGAATCGTGACCTTGATTTTTCAAGAACAATGTCTCCTTCCGTATATTTTGAAGGAATTTTACAAGGAGTCAAGATGAAAGGAGTGTTATAGTAAAAAAAATAGCTTTGGAGATTATGTAATGGTTAATCCAAATATCAGCACTAGAGCCTATATCTTACTTTACCACTGCTTACTGACTCCCAATGAAGTCAGGACTATACGACAAAGAAATTTCTGAAAGTAATAACTAGAGAATGAGTTGTGATGTATTCCGTCTTACTTTTGGAAATCAGGTATATTTTTTAATATTTAGAGTTATTATTTTAACTGGATGAAATGTTCAGTATACACTGCATGTGTCTATCAAATCTAGTCCTATATCAACGGTATTCACTCGTCAACAGTTTTTTTTTAGAAGATAGATCTTACACCAACACTATTTATACTTTATATAGCTTTAATTGGATTCTCTGGCCTGGAATATATATGTAGTCTATATGTCGTTCTAGATTTAAAGTGGGCTCTACCACAGTCAATCGTAGTCTAGTACTAGTCTGGATGTGATTTTCATTTTATTTTAGAACCAGAAATAAAAGGGTTCAGGTCATAGCTATAAAACACTATTGACTAAAGAAAGAGCTATTGTAATTTTTTGTTGGCAGTAGATGTGACATACTTGTAGCTCCGAGACTTTGACTAAGGTTTCCTTATCTAAAACCAAAATAGTTCTTAGGTTTGAACACCCTCGCCGTCTTACTATTGGGAAAAGTTTACGTGGTTGAGTAGTTGAGCTTTCACTATCTTGTAAAGGAGAATAAAACATATGCAATCAAAGAAAACACCACTTTATCATAATGATAGTCAATACTACAATAATAGTACTACAATACTAGTACTACATAACTCCATACTAGTATTATATAGTACCTTATAAAGGAAGTCAATTTCATTACATGATATGGTGAACACAATAACATAGTCCATACCAATTGTACACAGTAAAGTATAATCCAAACTATAGAGTACTAGTGTTGTGAAATATGGTAATATACATAGTGTTACATCGATAAGTACAATGCTTTATATTAGAATACAGTATGTAGTAAAGGAATACTATTACCACAGGTTTATTAGTTGATAAATAAAATTCATTGACTAAGGAAAACTGTACAATTTTTTTGGTTACTTATAATTCAGATTATCATACCATTATTTTTGAGCTTGTTAGATTCTGGTTACGTCCAGTACTCTGTTTTGTGTGTTTTGTATGTTTATTCGCCGATGATTCCTCAAAGAGGAACCATCGCACCTTATATAGACTAGTCCGGCATAGGGGAATGGAGGTCGTATTGAAGGCCGAAGGCCGCTCAACATCTGATCGACCAGTGCAGGGTTTCAACATCCACATGGGTAGTACACTACCCATGGTGGGTCTAACAGAGCTATTGTTGAGCTACTGGAAATTTTGATAGCATATTTAGTTTGACTGACTAATACTAGTTCCTTTTAATTTGTATATTCATTGTATATTCATTGTATTATCATAGATAGTTTGAAAGGTTGATACTACCAGAGTGTGTATGTTTCATTGAGCTTGAAAGGAAATGCCTGGTAATTAAGTTACAAAAGATACAGACACTAACTAAGTACAACAGGTATAAATAAAATGTACCCACATGTACGGTGGGGATTTAAGATCTTCATCACTTCAATTGACTTAGTTTAATAGTGTAGAAGAAAGAAATAGTGTAGTAGAAAGAAGTAGTGTAGTGGAAAGAAATAGTGTAGTAGAAAGAAATAGTGTAGTAGAAAGAAATAGTGTAGTAGAAAGAAGTAGTGTAGTTGAAAGAAATAGTGTAGCACAGACCGGGATGCAGTGTAGATGTGATCTGACTAGGAAACTTAGATAGCTCATTGCTGAACTGGGCAAGGAACTGGTAAAGGAATGTACTTTCATAAACAGCCACAAGTTTCTTGTGATGGTGTTAAGTCTAACACCTAGTCTAGAGCCGGTATGCCGTTGTTATAATCGGATTGTTACCGCTTGGTTTACATCCATTGACAGAACCACTGTGGGAGTGTGAACTGTGACTCGATGAGGGAAAAGGCCAGCTGATTCCAGTTTTGATTCTGACACCATACAGAGTATGTTAGCAGATTTAAAAGCTCCATACAGAATGCTTTATATGTTTAACTAGTGTTCTATGGCTTAGACTACTGAAAGGCCACCAACAAACAGCTCAAAAATACCCCACTTCTCCAATTCAAGCATCAATTTCTTTCAACGGCATATGAACTTTGGATAGAGAGAGTATGCCTCGATTCGAGTATTGTATATGTTTCAACATATGTTTTAGTATATATTATTATACAGGGATATGTAAGTTGTACCTTACAAGACCAAAATCCTAAGACGGGGCCGCACCACGGCTGATAGTTATCCACTCGTATATATCCTGCACATAGTATAGCAATGGCCTGTATACAACACATTACGCAGTACCTTGACTCTGTGTGTTGATAACATGCCACACAGATATCATTAATTAACTAAGAACATTCATAACGCTGTTCGGGTGAGTTCCTACCAATAGTAGCCGTTCAGAATACTTAGTCATCGTTAGGTCATCGTTCCAGAAAGATCCGATTAACTTAGAAACCCGTTAGAAGCTTATAACCCTTGCGAATACAGGTTAGAGCCTCAGGTCGCATAATAATTCTAACAGAATTTCCGATTTTCACGATAGCATGGCTGTCACATGTATTTTGATAAGTCATCATGGCATATATGTGGCCAATAATGATCAAGGATCACCTTGACTCAGAATTTTTCCAGGAGTTGCTTTAACCATGTTGATTAATTCCAAATGGGTTTATTTTACTTCATTCCAATCATATGAGCTCAATCGAGAAACAAAAGGTTTGGTGGTTCAATCGGGCTTGTTGTGCTAATTCCGCACTGGAATATTGTGCTATGACAATGCTAGAAAATCCTTTGAGACGGCACTGTGCGGCTTTTAGGAGTTTTCATAAATGCTTTTCCAATTGTTGATCCAGTTTTTAGACTAGAGTCTTAAATCTCGTAGAAGTGAGATTATAGTGTTCAAGGCGGTCCTGCGAAACTTAGCATGTAATAAGTATCACTGTTTCTTAATCTCTTCAAGGGTCAAAATCAACAAGAATCAATATGATTGGAGAGACCATTAAAGCTCTAACTAGATCCCTCTGGTTCATAGAAAACTGTATCCTTCTAAGTACAAGTTTCTGTAAATTTAACCCAATTTCTGTAATGACAACAATACCTATAGTCCGGCAACAATAGTTCGAGATACATGTGTCTTCCCAGATACATGGATCTTTCCTCACTCATTGGATCAAATGTGTTTAAATAGAAAACCTCCGAACTGCTGTGTGTTAACCATAACATCCAAAGTTTAGCCTTCAAGTCACCACCACCATCATTGTCCTATAACCAAGCTGATCGTGACAAAGACTTGTCCAAAACTAGAATGTTATTCATTAAATCGATTTTAGGATGTCCAATGTTAAGTTATACGAGAAAATCTCGGTTCAGATATTGCAAACATTTGTGTGGATTCGGAGTTTCCGCTTGTCCAGTGTTTTTTTATATACGGATTCAACGCGGGGGGGAGGGCCCATTTTTATTGGCAGTGCGCACTGGTGAACAGCAAAAAGCGTGCATATACTTGTTATAGGAGTGCACATTCTTACACGTTCTTCTACCGCACCCACCATATATAGTCTCACTGATAAACGAGCCCCAATCACCAGCCTAAATAACACATAACTGTAAGCCAAAAATTCAAGCACATTTTTTTCATACGAGAAGAAATCCACTTATATCTAGTTTTCTCCTAATGTGCACTACAATATATATATATATATATTTTTCATATGGTTAGGTCCTTGACCACTCCCATACCTGCCTAGCTGCCCACATAAAGCTACTCCACCATTCACACAAATGTACAGTGTTTTTCAAAACTATTCAAACCACACTACCAAAATTAAACAAACTAATAATTCAAAATGTTTCGTATCCCTTCGCACAGTCTTTCAAACCAAATGGACAAGTTGTTCCGTCCGTTTTTCACCCTTGATTAATACTGCAAGACTTCTGTCCCAAATGTAGTACCATATGAGGCAATCTTTCAGGTTTAATCCTCCATATTTAAGATTTCAGAATATTCATTTCTAATAAAAGTTGGTGTGAAACATTATGCCATTTGGTTTGAAAGACTGTGCGAAGGGGTGGTTCGAAACATTTTGTCTTCTTGGTTCGAAACATTTTGTCGCGGTGCTTTGAATAGTTTTGAAAAACACTGTATATTCATATTTAGGAAATGATTACAGGCTTCAAGAAGTAAATATAAATAACTTTAGATGCAGTACACAATATATAAAGTAAACAAGTATTCTTCAAAATTCAAAATTCAAAATTCAAAATTTAACTATTGTATATCCAAAGTGGGGTGGCGTAACCAATAGCCGTATTAAGACCCTGAGACTTGCACCCCAAAGTCGCACCACTTCAAAGGTCAGTAGTAAGTCAAAAGTACTGACTCAAACATAATAAAGAAGTGGCTCGAAAGTAATGACCTCCAACAACTACTGAGAATTAATGACCCATGAGGAGTGTATATAATAATTACATCCTTTCAAATTATCAGAAAATCATACCACTCTTCAAATATTTCTCCTCTATTGACATCCTATGGAAAAACCAATGGCTGGTATATACAAGTGCGAACCACTATAAAACGTGCGGGGAGATCGACGATGCTTCTACAATGCGTCTCTAAAATGCGATTCTACGATGCGTCAATCCAAAGTGCGAGGATCGACAGTGCGTCCAGTCAGCCCACAATCTGACCACTGAATCTTTGAGTTCACTTGTCACTTTATTGTGACTCTCTTTTATCCCTTATCTATTGTGAATTACCATTGCAAACTTTTATTGTGTCTTTATTGTGTCTATTTTAAACCCTGTGTAATCTTATTGTGTCTTTATTGTGTCTAATTTAAACCCTGTGTACTCTTGTTGTATCTTCATTGTGTCTATTTTAAACCCTGTGTACTCTTATTGTAGGAGACCAAGAGGTAGTGTGAACAATAGATAAAGAGTCATCCAGTATCTGAGGAAACAAAGGGATTACGTCATCTGACATATCAGGCTCACCATGTGACCCCATACGAACCAACACCCCAGCCTTTTTTGAACCAAATATTTTTCCTATCAAGTGCACTTATCGTGAAGCGTATGTTAAAGAGACATGGGTCACTTAAAAGGGTAAGAAAGAGTGTGAGTGCGACTATTGTGGACTGCTCACTATGGGAGTTTTTTCTTTTTTTACGCACCTGAAAAATGAGGGGAACAGGTGTTTGGTGCGCTTCAAGTCTGTATATATTCATTTCATCACTACAAACCATATTCGGGACCAATGCAGACAATTGATTAACCCAATTTGATAATCCCAATTTGGAAAATGATGGATTATCCAGATAAACTAGATAATAGAAAATGAATAACGAAATTAGATAACAGAATTAGACAATCAAGAGAGAGAAAATAGAACTCTTAGATTATCAGGAAGATCAAGGCAAAAGTGGATAGAAGTCCACAAGTTACTTATTCTAATTTCTATGTATTTTCCCAAGTATATCTATGTATTTCCCCAAGTATATCTATGTACTTCCCTAGGTAAATCTATGTATATGTACGTATATTATACACAAAAAACCAATCTAGATATCCTGGAAATACCGTGATTATCTGTCCCAACATACTCTGCAGATAAATTCATCCCCTCTTTTCTTTAAAGTGGGGCTGCGAAGCTTCCATGAAATAAAGCTGGGTATTGTTCAGACTTGGGTGCGAACAGTTTATGCGACCACTTTATGCGAGTAATTAATGCAAGTCATTAATGCAATCAATTTATGACATGACAAGTCATTGACAGGGTTAGTTCCCCACTTACGAGCCTCGAAATGAATGCATATGCATAGATTGTCTTAAGTGTGCATTGGCGAGAGTTACATACACAACTTCAAGTCCCAATATCAGTCACTGCTGGCTACACTATTTAGACTGGAACAGTACGCCCAGAGTTAAATATACTTTACACTTAAAATATCGAAATAAACCTTGGACAAATTTAAGCATTAAGAAAACATTTCCAGACAAAACTAGAACATACCACAACTTTTCCTGTTTCTAGCTCTCGTATTATTCTGCACTCATCGTTCCTTGGAGTTGTGGGGCTATTATCTCGATGAAAACTCATCCCTACAATGCAGAACAATAGCTTGACTAATTGAAGGCTTTCCAGCATCATATACACCGAAAAATCTATAAAATCCAGAGATTCCTCTCTCTCTTCCATTTTGTTTCATCACTATTCAATTATCAATATGAAGTTTTCTCTTTTCACTCTTGCTCTTATTCCTGCTGCTTTCGCTGCTCCCACTGCCGCTAAATCCGAGGATGACAACAAATTGGAAGTTGCACTCGACATCGCTTCCACCTTGGCCAACGACTTAATTGGCAACATTGGCCAATTGGCAAAGTTGAAAGGCTTGACTTTAGAAGATTTCGTCAAAATTCCAAGCAACGTGGAACCTCCCCAGTTCCAAAAGAGAGAAGAAACTGCCTTGGAAATTGTGGAAAAGACTATTCAGACGGCTGTCAACATGATTGGACAGGCAATTGCTGAATTTGGAGTGTAACTGAGGTCGAGGGGCCGTTGTTATTGCCTTATTTGGTAGCAAGTAGTACTACTTTTAGTTTTATTGTCAATATATGTTTGTTTTTTATTAAACTGATGGTTTTGTATGACTCGTGAATAATGGTAGGGGAAGAAATATGCACTGGTGTACCACTATGTATATCAGTATATTAGTGTTATGTTCTTTATAACGTTTGTTAACCTAATCTTGTATTCGTTGATGGTTCCTAAAAGAGAGAAACCGGAGTGGCTTATATAACTTTGAGAGAAATGTGGCACCGAAAAACTCTCCACTAGAACAATGGTAAGGATTGTTCCAGAATATTCGAAAATACCATCATAGTACTTCATACAACGATGGTAATGAGACGGCGTTTGCAATGGCCATTGTAACAATCGGACTGAGAGGCTTCATAATACCTTCATAGGCAGGGCTCTGCTTATGGTGGATCTAACAACTAGTATACTATGCTCATATTCCTGATGAGTGCACCTAATTTCTTGTTCGTTAATGGGTCCTTTTAGTGAAAGCCAGAGTAACTTATACATATTTGGCCATATAGTATCACGGTTTCAAAGGGTCTTAGCAACGCTTCAATTGACTGTGTATTAAGCTTAAGTTATTTCAAAGTATAGACAATAGCAGGGTCCGTCCCAACTACTCAAAGGTTTTTTTTGATATATACATATGTAAATACTCCTGTTGGCTATTCCTTAAACTGTCAACTTCAAAAATTAATCCACATATTCCTGTTCCTATGGACTATTTTAAGACTGTTCTATGATGCATTCCGTAAGTAACTGACAGAAAGACCTCGGCTTATTATTAAGTAACCCAATATTACCGAATCCGGTTGAGGTGCGAAATGAGTCACATATTGATATGCTTTCAAGGAGTAGCTTTCCGTGTCAAGAATTACGCTACATTTCCATCACCTGAAGTGTGTGCGAATACATTCCGGCTTGGTTTATGCTAGTGCACCTTCTACCTAACTAATTAAGCAACTCATTGAAAAAAAAATAAAATAAGAAAATAAAAAAAAAAAACACCCTTGAATATACAAGGTCCACACGCCAAATTTTTTTTTTACAGATTCTCCTCTGTGATAGTAAAGCTTCTCTACTTCCACTGAAGATGAAGATATGTTGAGCGGGCTCATAACGTGGTGCGGAATTTCAAAATTAATTCTCGCCAACTGACTCAGAAAAAATTACGCTACAATGTTTTTCAAAACCACTCAAACCAGCGCGACAAAATGTTTTGAACCAAGAAGACAGAATGGTTCAAACCAAATGGCGTAATGTATCACACAAACTTTTATTAGAATTCATTATTCTGAAATCTTAAATCTGAAGGGATTACTTCATATGGTACTACATTTGGGAGTCTTGCAATACCAATCAAGGATGAAAAATGGACGGAACTGAATTGGTTTACTTAATATCCTGTATACAATAACTTATCCATTTGGTTTGAAAGATTGTGCGAAGGGGTACGAAATCATTTTGTCGCGCTAGTTTGAATCATTTTGTTGCGCTGATTTGAAGAGTTTTGAAAAACACTATCACATGAAAGCTACTTCAATCCAATTTAAGTGCGCACAGGACACCAACCCAAATCAAGCTATTTATATCCTAACCCTACACTCCAAACTCAATTATTTCAAAATTTAAATTTCGGAATTTGAATTTGAATTTGAATTTCGTTATTTGATTTCTAAAATCTAAAGCATTCTAAAAGTGAATCTGTTCCAAATATTTAGTGGGAAATATGTAGAGTTCAAATCGAAGTGTATACCAGATATGAAAGTCACCTACCCAAATACAATGTTTTTTCAAAACAATTCAAACCAGTGCGGCAAAACGATTCAAACCACTTTAGCAAAATTAAACAAACCAATAATTCAAAAAGTTTCGTACCCCTTCGCACAATCTTTCAAACCAAATGGCATAATGTTTCACACCAACTTTCATTAGAATTCAATATTTTGAAATCTGAAATCTGAAATCTTAAATCTGGACGATTGCCTCATATGTACTTAATTTGGGACAGAAGTCTTGCAGTACCAATTAAGGATGAAAAACGGACGGAACTGAACCCTGTTTCCTTGTTATCCTGTATATAACATCTTATTAGGGGTGGAACGAAACTTTTTTTTTGAATTATTGGTTTGAATCGTTTTGCTGCGCTGGTTTGAACTATTCTGTCTTCTTAATTCGAAACATTTTGCCGTGCTGGTTTGAGTGGTTTTGAAAAACACTGTATATTCTTTTTTTTTGTATTTAATTGCATGGAATTGAATTCAACGGCTTAGTCTAATGTGCGTGACTGGGTCTGAAAATTAATCTGAGAATGGGTCTCATTAAGAGAGTTGCGTGCATGATTCCTGTACGCGGCATATTCCGTGTACATTCAAAGAGGGCCCATGAAGTCACCCCTATGGCCAAACAGAGACCCCGGGATATAAACTACGTAGTTTCCTTCTGAAAGGTATTTAAATACACCTGAGGTTTTCCCGGTCTCTTTTTCCCATCAAATTCTGAAATGTTACCAAACTACTTTTTTTTTTTGTCTTTAGTGAGAATGGCCTTAGCTTCTCTATTCAATGACCAGGCCATGAATGACCCGGGTACTATTCAATTGGACTTTGATGTTTTATATGGAGATTCCCTTGAAAATGCCTCTCCATATCTCTCCCCAAAAGTTGTAAAGCGGGGAGACGGATACCTTCCTCCAGGCATGTCCAACCCAAGTACCTTTTACGTCACCGAGATTTTCGTCGGCTCCAACCGGGACCGAAATTTGGTTGTCCTCGATACGGGCTCTTCCGATTTATGGCTCATGGACCGCAACGTGCTCTGTAAAAAAGCATCTTTTCGAAACAACGCTAATTCAATGCAAAACAAGAGTTGCACTGATCTTGGGATCTTTGACATGGCCGCCTCCAAAACATTTCAGCTATCCGACAAAAAAACCGACTTCTATATCAGATACTTGGACCAAACAGAAGCTCGGGGAGTTTGGGGCTCAGACAATGTTATGATTTCAAATAAATCAATTAATTTATCATTCGGAGTGGCCAAGGAATCACTGTGTACTCAGGCAATAATGGGCATTGGCCTTAAAGTAGAAGAGGGTGAGCATGCCACTACCGACCATACCTACCGTAACTTGCCGATGGCACTCAAAGATGCCGGTCTAATCAAGAAAAACGTCTACTCTCTATATTTGAGTAAAATTGGACGCTTAAATGGTCGGGTTCTTTTTGGTGGGGTTGATCATAAAAAATATACTGGCAAGTTGCGCACGGTCCCCATAGTCAATTTAAACAGGCATTTCAAAAAGATGTCAAGGTTGGCAATTGTTCTTTCTGGGATGTACTTGGAAAGCGATAACCAAAGAGTGACTATTTTGGACCAGCCAATAGGAGCTGTGTTGGATTCCGGAACGTCTTATCAATTATTACCTTCTAAGGTCCACGATGCTATAGTAAATCTGATGCGAGGAACACTTACCCCAGAAAATATATATTATGATGTGGATTGTGCTTACAGAAACAATTCGGGATACTTGGTGTATGATTTCTCGGGTATCGAGATAAAGGTTCCCTTGTGGGATTTGGTGACTGTGAAAGATGGAACCAGATGCCACTTGGGGCTTGAACCCCACAATTACACCAATGTCTTTGATTACGCTATTTTGGGTGACAACTTTCTCCGAAATGTCTATGCGGTCTTTGATTTGGATGATATGGAGATTTCTTTGGCCCCGGCAAAACATGATCTTGAGATTGATGTGGAGGCAGTGACTAAATCCGTTCCTAAGGCCTCTAAAGCTAAGAGGTATCATTCCACCACCCTTGCATCCAGTCTCAGTGAACAAACCCCAGCTTTTTTTAAACCTTTGGACTCCAAATCATGATCCAAAATTGTAGTTTTTTCATTATCAGTCAGTTTTGGTTGGTCAAATGATATCGATGGTTTAAGATATTGAATGGGTCATATCAAACCAGGTAAACACAGTCTAGGTGAATACATCTTCAAATATACATTGAGTTAAGGTTTTGTAGGATCTGCAAAATGGTAGTTTGTATTCGATGAGATTTCTGGACATGTTTTGGGCTGGTCCCTTAAGATATGTTGGCGCTTACTGCTTTGCGCCTGCAATTATGGAAGGGTGATAACGTTTGTTAGATTCCTATAAACTCAACCTGGGGTCGCCGTGACAGATTTACTTATCCACCCTGTCTTAATGACTCGAATTCCCCCTTCCCCCTTCTTATAGGACAAGCCATATGTTAATTGGTAACAAGCACCTGTTCTTCATATGCACCTGTGGTTACTACAACCGCCTGGTGCCGTGAAGGTAGAACTCCCACATATATAAGGGAGTCTGGACCATATCCATCTTTTAAGTAACTCAATCAAATATCATCTGTCTGGGGCATACCAAGATGTCTTCAAAGACCAGCTCCACCAATACTTCAATGGACACTGACAACTCTAAATCTTCTTCCTCTCTTGAAGTAAACACCCCTGAAGTGTTTACATACCTTGATGAGACTATGAGGACAGTGTCCCTCAGCGACTGTCCACTGGACATCACACCATGGTTAATCTATGGTCCACCTGGTGCCGCAACTATAGTTGCGGAATATGCGTTGTGTCTAATCTACACCATATTTGCCTGCATATTGTCTGATATGCAGGATATATTGAATAATCCCCCTAGCGGTGATTTCCTCCTAGCGACCATTTCCTCCTTGTGTTAGAAATGTGCTCATCTGCACATGCATCAAGTTTTAAGTTTAACACTTGCATGCTCCTCTATTCATGTTCCGGTAGGACACGTGAACGTGAACTTTGCTCACGTGCGTGAAGGCACGTGATCATGAGGTACAGATGTCCCGAAAGTTCAACAAGATAGACAGGGAACAATAAGTCCTAGCCATGAGTGTATGCAGTACAGCGATCTGTAAAAATGATAATTCCAGCTCAGCTAGGAATGCTGGGGAATCAGGTGGCCCGTAGAGTAACCATGGTTCAAGATCCAGAGGTCCTTTTTTACTGTAGGATATGGACCTTATTGTCAGTACGAGAAGTTTTGGTGGGTCTGGATTTGGGAGGCATCTTGGTATGTCTCCCTCAGTAGAGATATTCGATTAGTTAACTAATAGAAGATGTGGCGAAGGCCTCCTTATATATGTGGGAGTTGGCCTTTATTGATCCTCGGCTGGTCTAACAACCGAGGTCTGGGAAAATATCCGTACAATGCTCTGCAAGCCTAGAGCACCATGTTGAGCGTTTCCAGAAACCCTCGTATAATCAGGAAGTGTTATGACGTTGGCCTCCAATAACTCTCTCAAGTATGGTGCTTCAGTGTTCATTCTAGATCGCTTATATTCTTTCTAAACTAGATGTCAATGATCTATTCTCACAAATTGATGCCCGTTCAAACATGACCGGGATCCCAGATATATATAGTTCTCCTTAGAATCCATTCCTGCATTCAATCCGGAGCTCATCGCTTTCTGGAGCCCCAATCGGAACCATTCCGTTTGTCTCGACTGTTTCTATTCTTGGAATCCCGCCTCGGGCCTTTGACGTCATTCGATTCCGAGGACCGAGCTCATTCCTTATACACAGGATGCAACCCTCGGGTTCATCCTTGTGCATCGAATGCAACCTCCGGAACGTCATACAGTGTCATGCATGCTTAGTAATACACTCATCATTCACACTGCCTGGTTTCATCTGCACAGTCTATTCGTAGACACATGTGAGCCTGGCCCATCTGCCCAACTCAGTGTTTTCACTCTGTACTGCAGACAGTACTAGTGATTGTATCTTGCACACAATGATTGTCACGGCTCACAAGTTCAACACATAGCACAGAACTGGGATTGAGTGAAGAACATAGACCCGGACGGGCGCTCTGTGCAGGACAGTGAGCTTTGATCCACCAATAAGGGAAGAAGAAGCGAAAATGGGTTCAAATGCAATGTGGAGTGTATTATAACTGAATTTCTCGTTTGCTGTATTAGCCAAAGGAAATATTCGGAAATATTCGAGTTCGGTTCGGGATTTGGATCTCAGAATCACAACAAAGTACTTTTCTCCCTAAAAAAAAAAGCTTAAAATTTTTTGAAGCCTTTTTCAACCTTTGCCAATTTTTGAGTAAAGATTTAGTCTCTGTTTAGGTGAAACCATTTTGTGTGTACTGGTGGTTTTGTCAACAAGTACCTAGCATGTACGGAGTTAAGGTACTTCGTAGTGTGTTGTATGCATACCAGTGATGTACTATGTGCAGGTAACTGGCAAGTGAAAACCCTTCACTCGTCTCACAACTCAGATAGAACTTCGGTCTTGTAAGGTACGACTTACATATCCCTGTATATTAACATATACTAAAACATAGGTTGAAAGGTTTTCCCATCCTAGAATATACATAGTGGAGAGAAGGCTTTCCTTTTATACTAGGAGGAGGTGTGAGCACGATCAGTCAGCGTGGGAGTGCACATAAACGCACCATGGTGTCCTAGCTCCGCCTTTTTTCTCAGCCCTGCCTATTTTCTCAGCCCTGCCTATTTTCTCAGCCCTGCCTATTTTCTCAGCCCTGCCTTTTTTCTCAGCCACACTTCTTATGAATAACAGAGTAGGTGTTCACTGTACTAACCAAAAAAAAAAATAAAAAAAATATATAAATTTTTATGTAACAGCCAGCAAGTTCTTTAAAAGAGGTACCTATTTCTAATGATTCCCTTCTTTTTTCCAATTTCTAAGTGGACTATTTGGTTAATTAGTTATTGAGTAGTGATGGTTCGCACTAAGCTGAGACCCTGCGAAAGTGTGAATCAGACTTCAGCCAAGCATACCATACCATACCATACCATATCATACTATATCATACCATACCTCGGTATGATAACTCAAATTGGTCAAGTTGAGCTCTAATCTCCTCTTTTAATAAAATTACTAAATTATCACTATTATTTTTTTTTTTTTGAAAACCTCTCTCAGTATATCTATACCATTCAATTGGGATCCAAGTCAACTGGACTAGACTATGGCATATGCTCGAATGGGTTCAATTAGCCGATATCCCTATAACAAATGAGTCAGTTATAATTATGACTGCATGTTTAGGATGTTTGGTGGGGTTAAGACCAAATTTACAGTAGTCACAGCAATCCATTCATGTACATCTCCTCTCCCCAATCTATGTAACTACACTACTAATTTAGCCGAGTCATCAACACGAAAGACCAAGTACATAATAAAGAATACCAGGTTTAATCAACTTTTGAATAATCTTCTACTCAGAATTTATTGCTTGTAAGTAGCAGTAGTAAGTACGAAGTGTAGTAAGTACGAAGTGTAATAAGTACGAAATGTAGTATGTGTTAGATCCACTATATGCAGGACACTACGTATAGAGGCATTATGAAGCCTACGATGTCCGATCCCAACAATGATCATTGACGCTGTATCACGACCATTGGCCATCGATGCACGAAGTACTATGATGGCCTTTTTGAATATTCTGGAACAATCCTTACCATTGTTCTAATGGAGAGTTTTTCGGTGCCACATTTCTCTCAAAGTTATATAAGCCACTCCGGTTCCTCTCTTTTAGGAACCATCAACGAATACAAGTTTAGACTAACATACGTTATTATAGAACATAACAGTATGTGTTAGATTCTTGTTACGTCTGGTCAACTGTGTGGAGTCTGGTGATCTCTGTAGAGTCTGGTGATCTCTGTGGAGTCTGATGATCTCTATGACCCGAAGGGTATACATTACTTCCCCAACTTGCGGTTCTATGCCCCGGACTCGAAGAACCCGGGCAATTATAAGTTCGTGGATACGTTTCCTCGAGCATTGACCCAAACCCCCAAGAATTTCCGCCGGTATTTGATTAACTCAGTGGCTGTGTATAATGCGGATGCTATGGACCTTCCCAGTTCGTCTGAGGAGGTGGATATTGATTTGGGAATGCTGGTTGTGGCTGGAGAATTGAAGGAGCCGTTTTTCATGGCCCTTTTTTTTGTCTTCTTCTGACCAAAATGCCCAGAATAAGTTCCCTCCTACTTGCTTGGACTGTATGGAGCACAAGCTCAATTGGGACAACCTCTCCAACTTGGTGTTGACTCTGGCCCGTACAGGGCACTTGAACTGCCACTCCCATGGCATTCTCTGTGAGAAATTAGGGTTCCCGGAGTTGGCCCAGAAGGACTTGCACTTGAATCCAAGGTATATCATTTTCTTGCCCAAGGATGCAGGACTCATCCGCTTCGATTACCCCGAGACAGACGTGACGGTGCAGGAAATGAAGGATTACGTGCCCAGGATTGCCAACAACTACTCTGTTTATTATGTTCATTCGCTGATGATTGGTCATAATGGGGAACCTGAGCTGCTTATATAACTTTTCAAGAGAAGGGGTGGCAACGGAAATACCTTTCACTAAAACGCGGTTATTGTTCTAGCTCGCTACAGGCCACCCTGATACCTCGTACAATGATGGCCGGTATATGACCGGATATGACCGGATATGACCGGATATGACCGGATATGACCGGATATGACCGGATATGACCGGTAGATGGCTGGGTAGAAGGCCTTAAACAATAGAAATTGTGAGTATCAGACAGAGATGCTTCATATTACCTCAATAGGTAGAGCATTACCTATGGTGGATCTGACAGTATTTAAGAATTTAGTAAGTATGAAGTATGTGAGTTGGTAAGAGGTGTGTATGTGTAGCTACAAGTAATCAGAAGGAAATGTAGACTAAATAACATATGGTCAGCTGAGTCCTTAATAGTCAAATGGTATAGTGAAGTATAATAGTCTATATGTTAGATCCGCCATAGGCAGGTCCCTGCCTATGAAGGTATTATGAAGTCTCTCAGTCCGATTGTTACAATGGTGATACGGCGTTTGGCCATCTATGCACGAAGTGCTCCGATGGCTCCTTTCGAATATTCCAGAACAATAATGTATTAAAGAACATAACACTATATAGTACATGCTAAACTCCGGTTACGTCAGGTACTCTGGTTACTATGTTCATTCGCCGATGATTTATTCCTCCGAGAGAGGAATCTGAGGTACTTAAATACTTTTATGTTTGGCCGCAGCGTCTTGAAGTGGCCATTGTTAGGATTAGACAGTGTAGGCTAGAAATACCTCAATAGGTAGCGTACTACCTATGGTGGATTAACACCTATGGTGGATCTGACACCTATGGTGGATGTGACAGTACAGTATACTGAGAAATTATACGAGGAAAAAAATAGTATTAGGAAGATCACACTATATACTATACTATATATGTACCATCCTATACTAGACAGGAAGTGTAGATTATTCAACTCAGTTTGTAATTTTTTGTGGGTCCCTCTGGTGATCCTTTAGTACACTTCAGTATATAATATACACTAGAATAAAGTCCATAGTGTCATAAAGTTCATTGATACTATTGATTATACTTACTATTCCATTGACAATATAGTGGTTAACCATGGCTCATAACCTTTTATTGTTTGGTTGTAGAAAATATGGCACTAAGGTACGTCAGTAATAGTTACAAAATGTATTTTCAAAAGAAACTTACGGTAAATAACCATATGAAAAAAATATGGCATCCACCGATTATTTTCTCCCAGACTTTAATTTGGGCTCTGGGTTCACTTGGTCAATTATAGTGGCACTTCCTCCCTATGAGAAATCATAAAGTTGACTTGATCGCTCATTAAATTTAGTCAATCTTTACTATTATATTTTGGCATAATTTGGATTCTTTTAAAAGGTTCCTGTTAGATTCCGGTTACGTCAGGTAGTTACTATGTTCATTCGCCGATGATTCCTCCTAGGGAGGAATCTGAGGTACTTAAATACTTTTCAGAGGAGAGGGCGTGCGACTTGGCACGAGGACAATAGCGAGAAACGCCGTCCCAACATCGTACAATGCTGGGCCGCAGCGTCTTGAAGTGGCCATTGTTAAGATCAGACAGAATAGGCTTTAAAATACCTCAATAGGTAGGGCACTACCTATGGTGGATCTAACAGTTCCAGAACTGGCTATCCCATAGAGTTAGACAATGTGAAGTGGTAAGCTGGTTTCTGCAGTCTTCCCCATGGAAAATGTACCGAGACATGTCGAGCTTATATCAACTATCAAAAAACTTCAAGTTGATTATTAGTTGTTCGTAGTGTCTTGTTTACAGGAATCATGTTGTCTCCTCTGAAGGAAGTAAACTGGAGTAGTGGGTCCATGATTATCGAAAAACGAAAGAACTCAAATGACTATAAAAAAACTGCGAGCCCAACAACATTCTTGGAAGCCGTTCAAAGGGCCGACTAGTTTCTGATATATCTTGATTATTTTCAGGAACTAAGATCTCATTTTGCACGCACTAAGTTTCCAACATTCAAGGCCTCAATACCTTTGATGATCGTCACAAAAAAAGCCCGACTTTCTCAGGCAAAAGACTCCAAAGGTATAGTTCTTGATTAGTCTTAGCAGTTGATTAGTCTTAGTTCTTTAAAATAGAACCAAAGTCCTTTAAAATGGTCTGATAGTCCTTGAATTGTGTCTTGATATAATCTTGATATTGTCTTCCTGGTCTTTTAATTTTTCGGATGGTATTTAATCTTCGAGTTTTTGGTTGTTTTTGGTTTTTGGTTTTGGTTTTAGTTTTCAGATGTTCTTTAGGAATGGTTTCCTAATCCCACACAAGTTCTCTTCTCTTGGGAACTTGTCTTTCAACCCAGAATCTATTTATCACCTGGGATTTTAATGGAGTGTGATACCCGGAATCATAGGTCATGATTATTCTTGAGGATCTGACATATCAATCACCGCACTCTTCGTTTCTTTGTCATAAGGCAAGAGGTAGACGTCCACCTCGAAGCAATATTGACTGGGCAAGTTGTTTGATTTGTATGCAATGGCGTGTATCACATTCGTCATCTGGCACGAGTAAAACGGACCATTGAGAACCCTCCTTCTATTACTGAACTGCAACTTAGTCCGAGGCACAATAGGACCAAAGACAAATGCCGAGTCCTCAAACCCAGCGTAGCCACTGTGTGGTTCCTGGTTAGTATAAAGAGTATTATCCTTGAAGGTGAAGTTAACAGGAACGGCAGACGAGTCTCCATAAGAGAACATGCTCAAATTGGACTTCTGGTTCTCATAGTTCCATCCAGAAAGAGGGTGGAACACGTCATCGAAATAGGCAAAGAACACCAAAGGCAATTTTGGTTTAGAAGAAAAGTCCAGTCGTTTCTGGACATTTCCACGATTAGCGTCGTTAGGTCCTGTACTAGTTTCAACAGGAAATGTAACATAAGTCTTAGAAGACTTTTTTTCTTTATCGTAAGGCAAGAGGTAGAGGTCCACATCCACACAATTGGTCTTGGGAATGGTAGAGTCACCATTGAAAATGCCACGCACGTGACTATGGAAGATCTCACACGACTGCAACAGAGTATTGGAGAGCTTCATTTCCTGGTCAAAATAAAAGGGGGAGTTGGGGGTATCGCCAGCAATACTAAGCAAGCCATCAGCAAAGCCCACCAGCTCAGGCCCCAAATAGTCATGTTTGAACACAAGATTGTCTTGTAGGTATAAAGCCACAGATTCAGGGTAAGTATTTGCATGGGTCAACAAAATGGAGGTGTGGCCATCGTGTTCATAAATAGTTTCAGAGATCGGGAGGAGGGAGCCGTTGATTTTGGCATAGAACTCCAATGGGTTGGTAGAGTCAGCCCAAGCAGTAGTAGCAGCGAGTAGACACGAGAAAAGCAAGTGGGAAGGATTCATTTGAAATCTGGTATACCCGTAAACAAAAGCCAAGCGACCGGAGCCCCCTCTTTATAGGAGGGTCCGGAATTAGAAAGGGCTCCTCAGCCAATATAGATGGCAGTGACGCATAGTGCTTGTAACAATAGGGCACTCACTATAGGAGCATTCTTTGACGAATGCTCATTTCCTGCATATGATCAGCCAAGACCGGTGTGTCGAGAACGCTAAGCCTCCTTGCATTAAATCAGCCAGCTGATGCGTATGAGCCCTGACGGTCTAGAATCGACTCCAAAATCACGACAAACCAGTTATCCTTACAATTGAAGTCCCTCAGAATTGTATGTAAAACAAAAATAGCAACATATAAATCAATACTAGGAATAAAAGAAATTGTCAACAAAAAAAAAAAGGGAAATCAACACTAGGAATATAAAAATCAACAACAGTAATTAACAACAGAAATTGTATATAACTAAGAACAGTAATTAATGAGTTTCTACATATAAATTGTGATTTCTATATATAAATTGCGATTTCTACATATACATTGTTAATGATTTCTACATATACATTGTTAATGATTTCTACATTTGGTTTGATCTCAATTACAACAATTACAACAATTACAATAATTCCAGGTCTAATCTGTAATATTATTGTGGTTCAGTGGGGTGTGTTCAGTAGGGTATAATGTGGTTCAGTAGGGTGTGCTCAGTGGAATATAATGCGGTTCAATAGGGTATATTGTGGTCCATGCTTAGGCCTTGGATCGATGAGTGCGACCGACGCGGAGTCAGTTTGGACATGCTCACCAATTCGCTTTTTTTTTTTTTTTTTTTTTCGCCTAAAAATCCTATTATTCTATACACCAATTCAATATGTAAGATCATGCCAATATGTAGTAAATAATGCTAGATACCAATTCATCTATGAAATATATGATGAGGAGTAGCGAGAGATGTCAATTGGAAGACGTGAATTGGAATATGTGAATTGGAAGATGTGAATTGGAAGATGTGAATTGGAAGATGTGAATTGGAAGATGTGAATTGGAAGATGTGAATTGGAAGATATGAATTGAAACATGTGAATTGGGAACATGCAATTGCAAGCCTTGGTGTAGTGTTGGGTAAATCTTCTGGGTTAGGTCACGGAGGAGACGCGTGGCTTATTATTTCTATTGTTCTCTGGAGGCGCATTATCTTCTCGCGACGTGCACACATTTTAAGCGGCCGCGCGTTGCGCAAGCCGTTTGTTTCAGCCCGGCCTTTGGTGCGGAGTGTCTTGTCACGTGTCCAAAGGCCTGCGCTCTCCATTAAAAAAGCTCTTTCAAAATTTCAACATATGCCTAAGTAGATATTATTATGTTAACTACATATTACAGTGTTTTTCAAAACTATTCAAACCAGTGCAGTAAAACGATTCAAACCACACTAGCAAAATTAAATAAACCAATACACATAACCCCTAACAAGTTGTTGTATACAGGATAACAAGGAAACAGGGTTCAGTTCCGTCCGTTTTTCATCCTTAATTGGTACTGCAAGACTTCTGTCCCAAATTTAGTACATATGAGGCAATCGTCCAGATTTAAGATTTCAGATTTCAGATTTCAAAATATTGAATTCTAATGAAAGTTGGTGTGAAACATTA